>LOJH01032534.1:0-17480 GCA_001685095.1 Ellobius talpinus
AACCTATGGATTCCTTCCAGGCTAATGTGGTTTGATGGAACAAGATCCCCAAAAAGGTTTCTCTGAACCCCTAAAAATATTTCAGCCAACAAATAGCAGGAAGCAGTTTGGAGAAAACTATGGCCCAAATCCCAAAATGATTGTTTACAAATGTTTGTTTTCATTTAAAAGGGGTTGGATATAAATGGTTAAATCTTTCTAAAAAATAAAGGTGTGTGAAGATGTGATATAAAGATGAATACTTTACATTGGTATGGACTTGGGTCTATTGATACAAATTTAAGGTTGATTTGCTACACTGTGTATATGTATTTCTGCTCTTGTTTAAGGTATTGTGTTTGTGCAGCTCATTTAAAAATGTAATATATAGGTAAAAATACAGATTAATAGTCATCTATAATAATCAAACTTAATTACATTAGTTTTCTTGATATACAGAGATGTATTTCAGTTAAATAATCTTCAACACTTCAAGGACCTACAGAATATGACATTTAAAGGGTTTTAAAAACTTAAGACTTTTCTCAACAGTGAGACACGTCTGCTTCTGGTAGCACCAATTACTTCAAGAGGATGTTGGGCATTGATTAGGCTCCTTATGGAGTTTACTAGCCATCTGGGCAAGAAACTGCTCTTTCCTGGACTGCTTGATGGCATGCTGTATGAACTGAACATGCAGGACCCACAGAAAAAAAGACTACTGAACTTGCCAAAAGAGATGAGACAGTCCTTCAGGGTTCCTGCTTCATGAAAGAGTCTGCCAGACATTCTGCTGGACACAGAAGAAAGTGACTGACAAAATACCAATAGGCAAAACAGTCTTTCAAATTTCCTGTTTCATGGGAAAGTCTGCCGGATACTATGGGCCTGTAGGCTGAAGATGGATGACCCCATGTCACGGAAAAACTTTGGGTGACTGTCCAGGCAGCAAGATGTCAATTCTAGAGTTTTGGAAGTTNCCTGTTTATTTAGGTAATATTATATCCTTCTGGAGTCTTTGATGGAGTTGAAGACAAACAGTTATAGTTTTCCTTTGTTATGATAAAAGATAAATTAAATATGAAATTTTCCAGATATAGACTAAATACTGTAATTCTTGCTTGATACCAGTTTTGTTATATGTAATTTTACTATGTTAAAATTAAAACCTTTCTTTTTATTTANCTCTGTATGCTGTGAATATGCTTTATTACCATTGGTTAATAAAGAAGCTACTTTTGACCTATGGCAGGGCAGATTATAGCCAAGCAGGAAATTTAAACCGAGATATATAGAGTAGGCAGAGTCAGAAAGACACCATGCAGTTGTCTAAGGAAAAAGACTTCAGAACTTTATCTGGTAAGCCACAGCCTCGTGATGATACACAGATTAATAGAAATGGGTTAATTTAAGGTATAAGAGCTAGCTAGGAATATGCCTAAGCTATTGGCCTAACAATGTTGTAATTAATATAGTTTCTGTGTGATTATTCGGGTCTGGGTGGACAGGAAATGGAAAAGCAGTCTCCTTTTACAGCCCTGGTTGTCCTGGAACTCACTCTGTAGACCAGAATGAACCTGAATTTAGAGATCTATCTGCCTCTGCCTCTAGAGTTGGGATTAAAGGTGTGCATCACCACCGCCCAACAAAATTATGTATCTTAAAAAGTATTTTTTCTATGTTTGGAGTCTTTAGTACGATTAAGATACTTCTCTATAATATGAATATTTTATAGGGATCATTCCTAAAGGATTACTCATCAAAATAACCCAAGTATCCCAATGGTTTGGTCTTAACTTTTAATTCGCTGACTCATCACTCAACACTAAGAAAAGTTCTCTTGCCAGTACACGTAGAAACAAAGCAAGTTATTAGTACGCTGTAAGTTCTCACCTGTGTGCAAGGTCCACCGAAACAAAGAAGAAAATGTAAAGTGGTCGCATGAGAGGAGTGATTTCGTAAGTATCCTGGGTCTGAAATGTTGCAGTCTCTGTGGCCGTGTTTACGATCAGTGAATATTCTCCTATGCAAAGTGTTATCCACCCAAAGACAAAAAGTGCAGCGGTCGCCCCAGGGCTGCCATACAGCAAGGTTATTCTGTTTGGGAGCAGATACCATGTTCCAAGACCACACACCAACCCAGCAAGAACAGAATGAAAAATTGTATTGGCGATGTATTTTTTTCCAGGAATCAGAAACTTCACAGTCTCAGCGCCAGCACAGCTTGTAAATTCATGTTCGTCCTCCTCTGCTAGGATATCCCTGGTTATCACCCTTTTGACCACCACAGATCTGTTCTTGGCGTACAAACTTGTGAGCTGGATGACAGATGCAGCGATTACCATTAGTCCTCCTGAGAGAGCCGCTGCCGAGTAGTCTCTCAGGATGTCCAGCTGGTACAAAAGTGTTCCTGTTCCACCTAAGGCCCATGGCATCAGGAAGAGCACAATCTGATTAACATATATGTAAGGAGGGGCGCAATAGCCTAATTTGAGCCGAGGGCCTCCAAGAACAGTCTGTGGAAAGCGCTTCAGCAGGAAGTCCTGTTTGTAATCATTTAGTAGAGGAACATCTGGACTCATACTTCCCATTCACGATTGGTCTGAAAGTCACATCTTTTTCATAATCAGCAGTATCTATGAAGAAGAAAAAACAAGTTTAAAAACACAATACTGAAGACCTGGAGGAAACACAGCCCATATTTCTACTTGACTTCCCTAGTTCCTTTACAGGCAGGATTTCTAAGCTTGATTCCTTCTCAACCTTTACAATATAATTGATACTAAGTTTGATCTCTTCCCAAAACAATCATGCTAACTTGCTTTCCTAAGAAGCTGTATTCGTGGGCTGTGTGGTGGTGCATGCCTTTAATCCCAGAACTCAGGAGGCAGAGGCAGGTGAATCTTTCTGAGTTCAAGACCAGCCTGGTCTACGGAGTGAGTTCTAGGACAGAAATTTACTTTCTATCATAACCACACAGAGAAGCCCTGCTTGGGTTATTTCTACTCAAAGATAGTAATTTTAAGTACCATGTGTAGTGGATTAAATTTACTTGTCCTCAAGAGCTTATTCTGAAAGTAAAACAAAAATAAAAACCAAACAACAAAGCCAGTTGCCTGATACTAGATCATCTAGGAAAATATTACTTCAGTGGATCATCTGTTAATTTAGAAAATTTAAATGCCTTAAAATAGCCTTTAAACTAATCCAACTAAGCTGTGTCAGGCAATGCCTGTTTGTTGCACAGTTAGGATGCTCTATAAACTATAAATATCTGTGTTCTTACAACTTCAGTCAGCTGTCCTTAGTCCTGTGCAGAACCATGTGTAGCCTGGTACATTGACAAGATAACAGAGCGGGAGACTGGTACTGTAGTGGTTTGGATGAATATGGCCCCTGTAGCCCCATAGGGAGTGAGTGGCACTATTAGGAGGTGTGGCCTTGTTAGAGTAGCTGTGGCCTTATTGGAGGAAGTGTGTCACTGGGGGCGGGCTTTGAGGTTTCAGATGCTCAAGCCAGACCAGTGTCACTCTTCCTACCTGCTGCCTGTTGATGTGGATACAGAACTTTCAGCTATCTCTCTAGGACCGTGTCCGCCTACATGCCACCATGCTTCCCACCATGACGAAAATGGACTAAACCTCTGAACTGTAAGTCAGTCCCAATGAAATTTTTTCCTTTATAAGAACTGCTGTGGTCATTGTTTCTTCACAGCAACAGAAACCATAACTAAGAAAGAAATCAGAGACTGGGGTATTGCTGTGATAGGCCTGAATATGACTATGTTTTTGCTTGGAGGAATATGGAACACTTGGGGACTTTGGACTAGAAAAGTGATTGGACACTTTAAGTGAGATTTAATGGGACTTACTACTAGCAGTGCTAGTGATTTGAACTGTGGGGACATGGTCAAGAGGTGTCAGAGAGAATATTAATATGTGGTCTAGAGATTGTTCTAGCTATATTTTGGCTGCTTTCTGCCCTTGTCCAAAAAAAAATCTGCTTGAGGCTAAATTGAAAAGTTATGGAATAACAGCTTTGGCAGAGGAGACGGCCAGACAGCCTAGTATTAACTGTGTTGCTTGGTTATTAGCAGTCACGTTTATGCAGATCTATAATGAAAAGGAGCACGGTGAGCAAGCAAGCAATTTTAGGAGAAAAGGGGCACCAAGAATTGTAAAAATAAACTAAAGAAAATCCTGATTCTGAGTGGAATGAAGGGAGTAGTGACCTCAGAACAAGATCCCACATAGCTAAGCTTTCAAATTGTGAAGAGGAATTAAAGAAAAGTTTAGGACTGGACGTGGTGGTGAACACCTTTAATCCCAGCACTTAAAGCCAAAGTCTGGTGGATCTCTGAGTTTGAGACCAGCCTGGTCTAACAGAGCAAGTTCCAAGACAGCCAAGTTTAGGCAGTGACGGAAACCAATGAAAAGAGAAAGCTGGTAAAAAAGAATTTGAATGAGGGGGCTATGTTCCAGTCCCAGCAAGCAGAACTTGGCATATTCAGCCACATTGTTCTGGCTTCAGAGTCAAGGATACAAGAAAGGGATTATAGAATCTCCTTCTGCAACTACAAAAGGCAGCGGAGGTCAGGCATGTGGCAGGGATGTCCCTGCATGGAAGCCTAGAGAAGGCATTGTGTGAAGCTGTGACAGTGAAGCCTGGATTGCCTTGGAGACCCCAAGATGTTGGAGATACCAGAGTGGTGGGACACCTGCCAGGAGAGCTACTGATGGAGCGGAGCTAGCTCAAGAGAGAGAGGAGTGTGCTGCAGCTAACAAAGCGGAACGGGGTTGGAAGTCTGAAGAGCACTTTGGCACCACACACGGAGATGCGGATTTTGGAGTTTGCCCAGCCGGCTTTTGGTCTTGTTTTAGTCCAGGATTTCTTCATCATGTTCCCTTTCCTCCCTTTTGGGATGGTCATGTACATTCTGTGCCATTATACATTAGACATACGCGATCTGCTTTTTCATTTTGATTTTACTGGTAATTATAGTTAAAAGACTGCATGAGTCTCAGAAGAGACTTGGAAGTTTGGATTTTGATACTGTGATAGACTATGCTATGGCTACAAGCCTGTGGGGACCAGGGAGTAGAATGTGATGGTTTGAATGAAAATGGTCCCCAAATGCCCACAGGGAGTGGCACTATTAGGAGGTGTGACCTTACTGAAGGATGTGTGGCCTTGTTGGAAGACGTGTGTCACTGGGGGTGGGCTTTGAGGTTTCGGATAGTCAAGTCAGGTCCAGACAGTGTCACTCTCTCTTCCTGCTGCTTACCGTAGAACTCCCGGTTCCTCTGCAGCACCATGTCTGCGTGCATGTTGTTATGCTACTTGTCATGATGATAATGGACTAAACCTCTGACCTATAAGTGAGCCATGCCAATTAAATGTTTTCTTTTATAAGAGCTGAGTCTATTCACAACAATAGAATACTGACAAAGACAGGAATCTTAATACTCTAAGATTCCTTCTGCACCTTCCCCTCTGTAAAAGTTTATCTGCCTCAGTGACATTAAGTGTGGCATTCTGGAATAGTCTCCTAGCGTCAAAGGGTCAGAAGGTCACACTCCTGCAGATGGGGGTAAACATGCCAGCATGAGTTATCTATAGCAGATTCCACTAGTCAAGAACATGAACTTCATTGGATGGTCAGGATTTTAAAGTCTGAAGTATCTAAGTTTTCTCCATGGAGTTAAGAAAACTCTCCTCTTGCCCCAAGAGAGGAGTCAGGAAACAAGATGGAGAAAGGGAGACAGAAAAGTGAAGCCATATAAAGCTGATATTTCTGATACCAACCACATTCATTTTCCCTCCAGTAGTTCTGAACCTTTTAGAATACTCAGTTCAGCAGAGAAACATGGAAAGACCCATGTGAAATACAAACACAGCAGAGTGCCTTAGTACGCAGAATCGTGTAGTATGTTAATGGCATAGCTTAATTAAGATGGGTCAAGTTAAAAAACAAGATACCTTCCTGTTCTAAGGCAGGAATGCAGAGTTTGCCATTTTTGAGCCTTCTTGCATTGTATTTTGTTCCAATCAAAATATTAAATTCATAAACTGCTAGTTCCCTGTTTTAGAACATGGAAGGTATCTCTTTCTATGGAATAAGTTATGATAGCTATTGATAATATTTTTGGCACAGGCAAGACTCTGCCTAAGAAGGTTATCCCAAAATAACAAAGCAACAGGATTGGACGTGAGGGAGATTACACAGTTAGGGGCAAGAAATGGCAAGAATAAGACGCTACAAAGAAGTCCAACTGTAATTCCTTCCTTAAACTATACTATAGTTTAATTTCCACGTCAGGGAAGCAAAGACTTCATAATAAGAAACCAGGCAAGGAGATATGGCATGCAGATGTTCACAAAGAAGAAATTATGAAATCTGATAGGCAGAATGTCAGACATAAAAACTGATTTAAATCATAAATATTTTTAAATAATATTGTAAAGATTTTAAAAATTAATGTCTATTTCCTAACAATTCATTAATGATCACTATGACAAAAAGCATATAATAAGCAGGTCCCATTAATTTCTAATTTTCATTAGAAGTTTAAAAAGATTTAAGAATTTAAAATATTTTTTGAGGTACCACCAATTACATTTATGTGGATAAATATTCTAAATGCTAACCTGGATTATTTATAAATATAATCAAAACTAACCTCATTCCCTGAAAACAATCTGGCATATGCTTCTGAAGGACAGTTGGTCCCCGGAAGGACAGGTAACGTTTGTATGGCCCCTACCTCTAGCATGCTCAAATAAAAATAGTTCACGCCTGAGGAAACAAAAGCCATGATGAAGATGGCCCCACAGCACTGATGTGAGCCATATGCTCGCTCCATATGCTACTTTGAAACACAGCCAACAAAGCAGACTCCAAGACGTTGCCGTGTTTGGAATCTGAGTCACAAAGTTCCCACAGGGGTAAGGAATGGTACAAACTGGCAATCTGCTGTGAGGAAATTCCTAGTACCAAAGCTACAGCTCATCAACCATAGGATAGTGACTGAAATTCCTTGGAACAAAGAAAAACACAACAAAAAGTAGTAGTTTGATTGTGCGCATGTGCACACGCACATACATTTCTCTAAGGCCAGAAGAACAAACGAATTCCTAAATAGCACTTTTGGCAATTGTCTGGATTTCATTTAGTTTTTTTTAATTTGTCACATTATTATTCTATGAATACAATACTCATTCATGCTCCTACAATATATTTCATAAAATTTTAAAGAAAATACACAGAAGTTTTACTTTTTTAAACATCACTGCATTTACAAATTTTCAAAAAAAAACTTTATGATCAGCACAGAAATAAAATGACCCATACCAGTGTACTCAAAAACCAAGAAACAACTCAATTCTCCATTTCTTAGAAAAGAGTCAACTGCCACCACTAGAGCAGTTCCCAAAGTACAGAGACATGGAGAGTCAGCTGCTTTGGAGATAGTTCAGTGTAACTGCCGAGCGCACCAGCTGGAACCCTGAGCTACAGCGGCAGCTGCCAGTCTATCTCTGTACATGCTCTAGGGATCCTAACTGGATGCCACATCATGAACGATCTCTAAACTCTTCAAGAGCCCTTTAAACAACATTTACCGTGTAAGTACAACGTGCACATAGTGCAGGGAATAACTGTACTGAAAAGCGAGAACCAACGATATTGACAACCAAGACATAATGTTAACTAGTGGCAAACTAAGTTTTGGAGTCATACCAACTTATTGTCAAACAAAAGCAAAGTTTGCTTTGAGGATTCTTGAATGGTGGACTTGAAAGGAATATGCAAAGTAAAACCTGACACCTAAGCTAGTGTGAGGGCACTGGCACCTAACACTTGAGAAGGAGTAATCAAGATTCCTCACCATCAGGGAAGGGAAACAATCTACAGAAAGGTAAAGGGTTATCATTAAAGATTTGCACTTAAAATACATAATGAATTCTTCCAATTCAATGATGAAAATACAACTTGACTTTTAAAAGATGAACTAGGGATAAGAACTGACAATTTCGGGGTGATGGGCCCGATGGTATAGGGAATGAAGCTTGATATAGGAAATGCAAACCAAACCTACCTTGATTGGCTAAAGTAAAAATGAAAGACAAAAGCAAGAATTGGTGAGTTTAATTTAAAGCCTTCAAATGCATCTGGTGGGGATGTAAAGTGGTACAAAGCCTTGGAAAAATCTGGTAGTTTCTCAAAAGGCTAAACAATGGAATTAACATGTGACCCACCTAGTCCATTACCAGGCATTATATCCAAGAGAAATGAAAACATGCCTACGCAAAAGTTTACACAAAATGTACACGGTATATTATTACTGGCTAAAAAGGAAAAAAAACTCAATGTCTATCAGTGGCTAAATGGATAAATAAAAAGATCATCTGCATAACAGACTTTTATAAGATAACAAACAATAATGAAGTAATACAGCTCTGACATGGGTGAACTTGAACATTCCTCTAGGGTGAGAGAAGCTAGTGCATGTATTCAAATCACATATTTTAAGGTTCTGTTTATACGAAACACCTAGAATAAATCTGTAGAGACAAAAAATAGACTGGTGGTTGCGTAGAACTAATGTGCACAGAAATATCAGGGAAAGTAGAGAAAAGAAGCCAAAAATACAAGAGTTTTTTTTGAGGTAATCAAATTGTTCCAAAATTGACTGTAGTAGTGATTGTGCAATTCTGTAGATATACTTGAAACCAACAGTTGTATACTTCCAGGTAACGAGTTGTATCTCAAGAAAGCTTCTATAGAGGAAGATGAAAAAGTTCCGTGCTCAAGACTGTCCACAGCAGTTAATAACCAACAGGCATCTCTCTAGGTAGAACAGGCAAAACTTGTAGAGAGGTCCCAAACTGTTAATTAGTGAAATGGCAGTATCTGAACTGGATGCTGGGAGAAACTACGGGTGACAGGGTGTAGATGGGAAAGGACAAAAGTGTGAATGTTCTCTCTAAATGCAGGAACTTAATTTAAAAAAAAGTAAAATATGAGTAAGGAGGAAACGAGAGGCACAGAGCAGATAATTCAGAGGCCTAATACAGAACAAACGGGAATGGGACTCATTTAAGTAAATTCTGGTCTTTGACATGCAAAGGATTATCTGGAGACAGAAAAACCTGAGAAACGAGCTATCCCTACCCAGGCGGCCAAAATTGAACAAATTTGGGGCAAGAGGGTTTGAGATGCAGAAAACCAAGAAATAGTGAACTCTACCTAAGGGGTATAGATGGACCTTGATCAGGGTAACGTGTTCAGCCCTCATCAGGGCCAAGGGGCCACTCTCCACTTCGCAAAGGCCTCTCTGAGAAAAAATGCAGCTCCACGGGCTGCAAAATACTCTCAATCAAGTTAAAACCACACCGGATCACTACTATCAACTCAGTTCACCCTGGACATTAAAAAGAGCAACAATTCCATTTAAAAAGCGGAAGGCGTTTGTTGTGGTAAAAAAAGCTGAAAGAACTGGGTAGTAACCAGGAGTGGAAACTAAGGCAGTAACGAAGTCCCAGGTGTCTCTAGGACGGACATTACCTGGAGTCGCCCGAGGGGAAAGGCGACGCGAGGGCATCCAGGGACATCTGCCCTGGGGAGGTCGGTTGGGAGCTCCCGCCCGACGATGGATGTGGCGGCACCAGCAGCTGACCTGGGGCCTCTAGGACGGCTCGCGTTTCCATGGCTAACATCAACTGCGCTCGCGCCTCCCAGGAGGCAGTGCGCACGCGCGCTCAGAGGCGAGGCCGTGCGTCTCGCCCCGCCCCTGTCGCCGTGACCCTGCGGGAGGAGGGTTCCTGTGAGCCGCGCAGCGGAGCCGGGTGGGCGGTGTTTCCTTCGGGTGGGGATGAGCGGGCCTAGAGCTGCGGACCCGACGGCCATTCAGGTCTTTGAACCTCCTAAGCACCACCTCTGAGTTCTCACCCGGGCCACGCCCAGACGCAAGAACGTGGTTGCCTTGGTGACGAGACATTCCTGCTCTGGGGGCTTCAAGGCTGGATAGATGCTTGACCACCATTCTGGGAGCCTAGGATCTCCAAGATTGGCAGACCCATGACTGAAGAGTGTAATAGGAGTCCAATCTGCTAGGGTCCTGACACCTCCATTAGTGACCATGAAACTAAGGTCATCCTACAGCCTCAGTTCTGAATGCTTTTAAATAGTTCCACGTGCCCTATTCTACTTAGATTTGAAACTAAAATACCTTTGTTTTCTTGCACCACAGTACTGCCTTTTCCTGTTTACAAAATGAAAGTTCATGACCACAGCAAGTCTTGGTACCATCTTACCAACGTGTGACTACTTTCGAATCACATACTGGTGATTCTCAAAACATTTTAAACTTAATGTGTGTACGTGTTATATACATGAGCTCAACTCAAATGTTTTTACTCTTTTTGTTTGTTTTTCGAGACAGAGTTTCACTGTGTTGTATAGGCCTGGCTGTCCTGGATGTCACTCTGTAGACTAGACTGGTCTTGAACACACAGATCCTCCTGTGTGCTGGGATTAAAAGCGTGTACCACCACCATCCAGCATGTTTTTACTCTTAATTGTATAATATTTGGGACATTATCGACTATATCCTTATAACAGTGAACTTACCAGAGACAGTTTTACCTTATTATGTTGTGGGTTATTAAGTGAACAATAATATTACATCTAAAAAACCCAGCATGCATATTATCTTAATTACAAAACACTTCCTTGGAGACCTGGAGAGGTGGCTCAGTAGAATTCTTGGCTCTCAGCTAGTAGAACTCCAACCAGACTCTGGCTTCTTTATCTTACCCTGTCCCCTTATTTTTCCCTTTCTAGTTGTCTCAAACCTAATTGATAAATGTGTTTTGATAGTTCTACAGATTTGTTGATTTTATTTTTCTTCTACTTCTCCAGTCTCTCTATTTCTTGAGACAAAACAGTGTTGTATTTAAGCCAGCTAATAACTCTAGAAATGATTTCTAAGTGTCCAAGTGAAGGGAAGAGTTGGCCATCTCTCTTTCTTTAAAACAAACACTAGACTAAGTTTGGTGAGGCAGGCGTTCCAAAAACCAAGACAGGCTGAAAGCTAGGCCTCCTGGACCAACCAACTAAGTTGTAAATGAAAAGTTCTTAAAGGAAATTAATAGTGATGCTAGGAGAACACACAGATAAAAAGAAACATCTGTTGACTGCTGATGTGGAGAAAATCTTAGTGGTCTGGACAGAAAACCAAACCAACTACATTCTGTTCAATTCTACGAAGGCTAAGAGGGGTAATGAAGTTATAGAAGCAAAGTCTGAAGCTAGAATAGGGTGATTCACAACATTTAAAGAAAGAAGTTGTTTCTGTAACATTGCATGACAAGGGAAAGCTGCAAACAAGCAGCTAAAGGGAGTAACCTGGAAGATCTAGTTAAGATATGGAAGGTGGTCACATCAAACAGATGATTTTTAAGTTTAGAAGTAGAGCCTAGAGATGTGACCAATTTACTTTAAACCCATGGTAAAACTTCAATGATGAGGAGCTGCATTTTAGTAATGGGGAGGAGGAATTAAATTTTCTAAGACAGGACCCGCTCCTGGACAAGATGTGAATGTGTTGAAATGACAACAAAGGATTTAGAATACATAAGTGTGCTTGATAAAGTAGTAGCAAGGTCTGAAAGAATCAACCACAATTTTAGAAGAAGTCCTACTATGGCTAAAATGTTATCAAATAACATCACATGAAACCTTTTGTGAAAGGAATAAATCAGTGCAGGAAACATTGCTGTCTTAAGAGAATTGCCCCAACCACTTCAAAGCTTTAGCAGTCACCACTCTGAACCAATCAGCAGCCACCAGCACTGAGATAATCAACTACCAGAGATAACTCTGAAGGATCAGATGGTTCCTAGCAATTTATTACCAATAAAATATTTTACATTTTATTTTAATTTTAATTATGTGCTTATGGGTATTTCTGAGTATGGATTTTTGCATTTGAGTGTAAGTTCCTGCTGAGAACAGAGAAGGGTGCAGGCACCTGGCACTGGAGTTACAGGTGTTTGTCAGGGGTCCAATGTGGGTACTAATTGGGAGGCATTAATTGGGAGGAACTAAACCCAGATTGTCTAGAAGAGCAGCAAGCACTCTTAACTGCTCAGTCATCTCTTTGGTCAACGAAGTTTTTTGTAATTAAGGTATGTATTTTGTTTTTAGATACAATGCTTAATAAGCTCTAATATAATCAGATGAAACTTTTATATGTATAGAGAAACTGAAAAGGCTGTGACTCTGTTTTGACATTTGATTTACTGAAGTGGGCCATGTAGGGTAAAAGAACCAAAGAAACACACTCTGACCCTGAAACTGGAGCCAGTTAAAGAAACACACTTTGGCCTTGAAACCAGAGGCCAAAAAAAAAAAACCCCCACATGTTTGCCCCTTGTGGGAGCCCAGGGGTGACTCAGTTTCCATCTGGAGTCATTTCTGACTTAAAAAAAAAGTCATTTGAGCTCAAGCTTGCCTGCTCTGCTTTTTCCAATAACCTTGAGGGCTGTGAGAGATTTCTGATTTAGCCCACAAGAAAAGAACACTCTATCTAGTAGACAGCATACTACTGACAACAAATCTCAGGAACATCAAGATAGAAAATAAGGTTGCTCTCATGCAGCAAGCGTGTTAGAGAGAAGGCTGCTCACTCAAAGACAGGAATGCTCTTGTGGTTAGATACTGACTGTGCTGTGCTGTGCTTTGTTCTGCCTTTGTATATAAGCAAATTCTGAAATAAACTCTGGGCTGTTTGGCTGTTTCGGCATGACCAGACAGACTTCCCGATTCTTCCTGTCTTCTATTTCTTTCATCTGACTTTCCTTTGGCCTTGAGGATCTCCTATCCAGGAGCCCTAGCTGACTTTGTAGGAGTGGGCTCCTACAGCCCCTGACAAATGTGGCACAAAAAACAACCAGTCCCCGAGTAGGAAAGCCAACCAATCCCTAAGCATGAAATTCAGCCAATCTCTGTGCTTGGACTCCAAGCTTGAGGATTGTAATCTGACCAATTCCCACCCTGAAAATCCTCACCTAGAAAAACTCCCCTCCCTAAGAAGCCCCATACAAACCCTGTGCTGGTTCAGTTGGGAGCTGAAGCAGTCACTCTCCTGGATTACTCTCTCCCAATGAATCTCTTGAACAAGTTTTGGGTAAAGACTTTTTTTCTTTCTGGAGTGAAGTAGAGTAGAGAAGCAATGGACCTCTCTGCTTGGGAACTTCCTTAGTGAAACTGAGCAGAGAAGTACCACTTTCTCAGGAGAAGGAGCAAACTGCTTCCTACAGAAATGTGGGGGTTTCCCCCTTAGCAGAGTGAAGCAATGAATTAACAATTTTCCCCAGAGCAGAGAAGCAATGGACATTTCTGCTGGGAAACTCCCTTGGTAGAGCTGAGCAGAGCCTGACTCCGGACAGTTATGTTAATGTTTCCTTCAGAGTTGTAGATATCTGGGATACCTTCCTTTCAAAGCTATAGGTGTAGACTGTCTCCCGACAGTCAGGGTGCCTTTCCCTTCAGAGCCGTAACACTTGCAGGCAAGAACAAAACATAAAGTATGTACAAAGTATTTTTTATATTTGGAATGTTACATTGGAGAGGGGTCCCTTTGTTCCCCGAAATCATCACACAGAAACTGTATTCATTTAAACACTGCCTGACCCATTAACTCTAACTTTTTATTAGCTAATTCTTATATCTTAATTTAACCCATTTATATTAATCTGTGTATTGCCACTTGACTGTGGCTTACCTGCAAGATTCTAACCAGTGTCCATCTCAGACAGGAGATCCATAGTGTCTGCCACTCTGCTCTTCTTCCCAGAATTCAGTTCTGTCTACTCCACCTAAGTTTTGTCCTATCAAATAGGCCTAGGCAGTTTCTTTATTCATTATCCAATGAAAGCAATACAGAAACAGAAGAAACTCCCACACCAGTAGAATCTTCTCTTTATTATATTTCTTTTTTTTTCTCCATGAGTAGATCTGTAGCAGCATTCTTAGGTATGGAGAATGGCCATAATTGAAACATGTTACTAATGAAACACGCTGTTTTATTAATAAAGGAAAAGTTCTTATGTCCCAACTATCTCCTAAAAATAGTCGATTTTTTTAGTGCATCATTCATTTCAGATCCATAAATCTTTACTAAGACCCATTATTCTTGTTAAAAATTTACCTATACCTTCAACATCTGCCATCCTGATTCTTCAACCTTATTTCAAGTTCTGGACACATTTGTAGGTTGCCAGTTGAGTCTTCAAGGTAACTCTTGAGAGTCTTAACATTCATCTCAACTGACTCATCATGCAAGGGAACTCTGAAGCCAAGTTGTTGGTGTAAGGGTATTTGTGTCTCCTGTGTGGATGATATTCCACCACTTTTATATATTTGACACTCCCAAGTGGCCCGAGAACTGATTTATTTGTATCTTAACCCAAAAACTATAAATGGAAATAATTTTTTCTCAAGTTTATATAGTAACTTATATAGTTTATGTAGTAACTGAGCCTTTGGGCTTTTAGAACATAATGGGATAAAAAATTTTGTGCAAAAAAATAAATCAAGACTTACTTTAAGAAGACAAAACATTTCTAGTTGTAAATTGCTGTTCACTGAAAGCAGGAGAAAGAAAACTGTGAGGTATCATTGATGTGCAAATATGTGTAAATTAAAGAAACAGCTTATAGATAGACTTATAGTTTAGCATCCTCATAGTCTGAGAGAGTATAAGGAGATATAGTCCTGGTCTACCCACAAGGTCCCCTCTTTGTTGGGAAAGATAAGCTCCATCACCCCTGGTCAGAGTACTAAGTTAAGAATTTTTGAAATTGGAGTCACCTCTAAGAAGTATGAGGACAATGTGGTTACAAGGAGACACTCCAGTCAGGAAGCTTAGATCAGAACTCTGACATCACTATTCATTGCTCATGGGATTTTGATTGCTTCATTTCTTTGGTCTACAGTCTCCACATCTTATAAAATAGAGACAATAGGTAATTTATCCCAGAAAGGTTAAGTAGATTTAGTTAAATCATTTATCACAGTAACTGGCAAAATTTAAGTACTTATTAAGGGTGAACTCTTGTGTTTTTTTAATAAAGAGGCTTTAAAATATTCTTTATTCCCAGTAGTACTCTCTGTGACCCAACTGGAATTAACCTGTCCTTGTAGTTGAAATATCTGCTATTCACACATTTTCTGTTTTTCTGATCACATTAAATATTGCACTGTCTTAAAATAAACTTAGTAGGATATGGAACAAAGCTATTAGCTACTATTTGTGGATACAACAGTCATCCAACGGTTATTAAAGTCATGGTTCTTATTTACCAGGAACCACACTGATTCTTGTAGCTAAAAAACTCAAAATAATATGATTCTCAAGAGACTTACCAAAATGTATCTTGGGAGATAAACAAGGACATTGATAGTTACAAGAATGCAGGAGTAGTACATAAAATATTCTGAGAAAATAGAGGATGGCTATAGTTCAATTATAAAAGGCAAGTTGAATTAGTGGAATGAAGATGTGACAAAGGGTGTACTCCAGATAATACTTCATTCTTAACACTATTTAGGCCATATAGAGGAAGGTGCATTTATGTACTGCATTTAATGGTAACCCTATGAGGTATTTGTTGTTAATTTAATTTCAATTATAGGCTTCTGAATTTTAGAAATATCAAGCAAATGAAGCCTGGAATTGAGCCCATGTCTGTTTGGGCTTCATGGTTCATCTAGCTTTACTACCTTGCTGATTCAACTGAAATAAACAGATGATGAACAACATGAAACAGCTGCACCAGCCAAAGAAGATGTGGAGACATCTGTAGTTAGGGTACAGGTTTTATGTGATGGTATACTGGCAATGTCTGTTTTCAGTTCATACCAGAGTGGCAGAGGGTATGGAAAATAATGCAGAGCTGCAAACCAGGAATAGTGGGATAAAGGCAAAAAAAAAATCGAGAGTTCATGAAGGGCATTAGGAAACTGAGCTTTTCAATTAGAGGTACAACTGGTAAGAATGGTAAATTATTGGATTGAGTGGGAATAAGAAGACTTAAGAAGAGAGAATGAAGATGAGTCCAGACTTGAAGTTTAGTGTCTATACCAAGTCTGAGGTAACATGAAATACACAATTAAATAAATACAGAAATAAATAAGTAAAAAAAGAAGAGCCATCCTGAAAAGAAATATAACAAAATCAAGTTGACATGCTTCTGAAGGACTTGTGGTATATTTTGGCACATAAAAGTTGCTAGAAATATAGAAAAATAGTTGAAGTCTTGAGATTGGGAAAGATTGGTAAAGTATATGTGAAAAGGTAGCCAACAAAGAAAAGCATCAGGAAAAGGAAGTGACAGTGTGACATTTATTGGTTTATTGAAATTTACTTGACTTCTTTATATCACAGATTATGATATTTGTTTTGGGGGCAGGTTTTTACATATTATACCGTCTGATCCTAACTCCCTGTGTGGCTATAGATGACCTTGAATTTATCTTCTTCTACCTCCTCTGTGTGGGTTACAGGCACCACCACACCTGGTTAATGGGGTGCTAGGGATCAAGTCTGGGGCTTTGTGCATGCCAGATAAACAATCTACCAATGAGCTACACCTCTGTCTGGTACACGTACTTTTAAAATGATCATGTGATAGGTAGAATTTTACATTGTCTCATGTTGATGAGCATGTGTGTTGTGTGACTCAGATATGAGGATGTTAAATGACAGGGAGTTAAGAAGAGTTTCATATTGAAATACCTTTCAAAATAAAACATTTCATGTCCCACAGACACACATATGACTTGTGAATAAACAATGACTAACATGATCATAGCTTTGACTTAATTGGTTTTAAGATTTATTTTTTTCTTTCTTCTTCCTTCCTTCCTTTGTTGTTGGAGGCTGCTCGTTCATTTTCCTGGCCATCCAGACTCCTGAAATAATCACACAGAAAGCTGTATTAATTAAAACACTGCTTGGCTCATCACTTACGTATATTGCTAGTTAGCTCTTATATCTTAAATTAATTCATTTCTATTAATCTGTGTATCACCATGTGGCTGTGGGCCACCAGTAAAGTTTTATCCTGTATCCAGAGTCTGTCTCCTGTGGCAGCTCCATGGCTTCTCCCTGACTCCACCTTCTTTCTCCCAGCATTCAGTTTAGTTTTCCCACCTAGGTCTATTCTGCCCTCTATTTGATCAAGCAGCTTCTTTATTCATTAACCAATAAGAGCAACACATAGACAGAAGGACTTCCCACTCCCTTCCTCCTTTCCTCCCTTCCTCTCTTCCTCCCTTCCTCCCTTCCTTCCTTCCTTCCTTTCCTTCCTTCCCTTCCTTCCTCCCTCCCTCCCTCCCTCCCTTCCTCCCTCCCTCCCTCTCTTTCCTTCTTTCCTTCCCTTTCCCTTCCTTCCTTCCTTCCTTCCTTCCTTCCTTCCTTTCTTTCTTTCTTTCT
>LOJH01032538.1:6095-16520 GCA_001685095.1 Ellobius talpinus
GGTCTACAAGAGCTAGTTCCAGAACAGGCTCCAAAGCCACAGAGAAACCCTGTCACAAAAAAACAAAGAATAAATAAAAAATAAAAAATAAATGAAAACTGACAGTGGGATCCCATTGCTTATGACAACATCCACACATTGAACATAATTCAAGCTGGTACCTACCTGCATTGAGCCTTCACTCCTATTTCTAGTCCCTTTGGTGCAGGAAGGTACCCTGCTGGCTACAGAATGAGAAACCTGGACACCAACCCAGCCACAAAAACCTTGACCCACAATTTGTCCTTCCTGTAAGATGTACTGAGGCAATGGTGGCTCAGAATTTGTGGGAGTGGCCAGCCAATGTTTGGTTTAATTCGAGGCTGACACCATAAGAAGAAGCCCATGTCCTACACTACCTGGATGACCACAGAGACCTAGGGTAGAACCAAACGTCATTGAAAAATAAATAAAAAAATAAAATTATTCCTAATGATATTCTGCTATACTCATAGATTGGTGCCTTGTCCAGTTCTCATCAGAGAGGCTTCCTCTAACAGCAGATGGGGGCTGATGCAGAGACCCAGTATCAGACATAATGCAGAGAGAGAGTCTCAGACCCCATCAGGGTAGGGTAGACTGCAAGAGTCAGAGATGGTTGAGACACCAAATCTTCTAAATAGGATGCTCATGGGCTCACAGAGAGTCAAGAGCCAAACATGGGGTCCACACGAGTCTGTCAGGTCCTCTGTGCATATCTTATGGTTGTCAGCATGGGGTCTTCACGAGTCTATCAGGTCCTCTGTGCATATCTATCTTATGGTTGTTAGAATGGGGTCTGCACAAGTCTGTATCAGGTCCTCTGTGTATGTCTTATGGTTGTTAGCATGGGGTCTGCACGAGTCTATGTCAGGTCCTCTGTGCGTGTCCTATGGTTGTTAGCTTGCTGTTTTGGGGGGACTCCTAACAGTGGAAGCCCGTGTATCTCTTACTCTTTAGCCTGCTCTCAGGACACCTTTCCTCCTATTGATTTGCCTTACCCAGGCTCAATATGAGACCTTTTGTCTTTTCTTATTGTACCTTTTGTCCTGTTTAACTGTCTTCTCTTGGAGGCCTGCTCTTTTCTAAAGAGGAAACGAAGGGAGAGTGGATCTGGGGCAGAAGGGAAGTGGGTGTAGCTGAGAGGAGTGGAGGGAGGGGAAACTGTGGTTAGAATGTATTGTATGAGAGAAGAATCTATTTTCAATTTTAAAAAGGAAGTAAAATTAGGAAGGGGGAAAGGGTGAGACAAAGAAGACAGGAAGAAGAGCATATGATATGAGATTAAATAAACTACTTAAAATGCCTGAGAGTAAATTGGATGAAGAAACTTAGCCAACAGTCCTAAATCCTAACTGAGCAATATGCAGGCAAAAGCAAAACTATCTTGAATATATGTGCAGCACTTCGTAATAAAAATACGAGATAACAAGAATACTTGTGGAATGAATTGTTGACTCGCTGCATTAAGTTGAGAAGTGGAGTCCTCAGGACGTTCCCTGGTGGGTCCCATGTGATGGAGAGAATAAGAGGTCTCGGTTTCTGTAGCCTCAGTGTTCTAACTGTTGAAATTCAAATAGTCCATTTTATATCTTGTATTGATATTCTTATTTCATTCACCTGTTTGTGTTCTCTTGAAATTTATTAAGAAGTTCATTTGTGTCCTCTCTGATTTCTTTGAATTTACTTATAAACCTAAGACTCTCCCAAAGAGGCTGTTGGCACCTGAGCTCCTCTGAAGAAGAAGTCATCGCCTTCAATAGTGTAACCATGATTAGTGTGTTGCCCATGCTCCTGTGACATCTTTATACCTGTGCCCAGGTAAGCATCCCTAGTTAAATTCAGTGGATCAGAAAGCAAATGCAAACACAGAAAGATAGAAACAAAAAAGGGGGACTTGTTGGAAGGATGAGGATTAGTGGATGGTAAAAAGGAGAAAAGAGGGTGAGGGGTTAAGTGTTACAGGATATATTATATGTGTGTATGTCAGAAGAATAAATTAATTTTTAAAACTAAAAAGAAAATTTAATAATGGTCAATTTATATTATTCAAATATAAATGTTTGTAAAGGAGTTCAGAAGATAAGCTCTGTTTCCTTTTATTGATTTATGTATTTTATTTTTATGTACACAAATTTTTTGGCCACAACCTCCTATTTAGGTCAATCTAAACTCATTTTCCCATTTCCCTTTGGCAAACCATCCAGTGACAGGACTTACTTTTGGTGAAGACATTTTTCCTTTCTGAAGTGAGTGGCCAGTACAGAATCACCTGAATTAGCTTTCCAAGACTGTTTACTTTAACACATTTATTAATGACTTTGAAAATTTTTACATTGATACAACAGACTGGAAGAAAATAAAACTTCAAATCATACTTGTCTAACTTTAGCAGTCCTTAGTATCTTTATATTTGAAGATCAAAACATCATGTAATCTCCATGAAGTATGTGCCTTGCTTCTTCTCACCACCAATATTTACCTGCCAGTCTAACAGGGGGTACATAATAAATGTTTGTCAATCAATGACTTTTGTAAAGAAGTAAGCAAGTCTATTCTTAAGAATCTGAATTAAGCAATCACAAAGACACATAAGCACCTGTTCACACACTTAAACACACATGTGGGATTTCTTCTCCTTCCTCCCTTGTGAGCCTCCCCACTGTGCCCTGGCACACCATTTCCTCATGACACCCGGGGAAAATAAAAAGCGATATAGGTAGACTTAATTGCATGCACAGAGACAGAGGTACAGGGGAGGAATTAAGTACCTCCCAGCAAGCACACTGGAGAACTATGGACCTTATCCAGAAGATATTTGCAAGCTCTTAATAATCACTGACTTGAAAGATGTGTTCCATTTGATTCAGAGTACCAAAGGATGTAAGTCTCTGAAGCCACAAATAATAATTTATGTCCATAACTCCGATTTTACACTGTGAGAAGAGATTCTTACGGCAGCGGTTTCTCTAAGATGTTCCTCGTGGAGCCAGAAGAGCCAGCAGGTATGGACAGAAGCCACACGCACAGCCCTGCTGCTGCGGTAGCTTTGCTGCGGACAGCTGCTCAGAGCATGACATCCCGGGGATACTGTAATTCTATCTTCCTTTATGGAGGGAAACATGCTGGGTGCATTTCTCCCAACAGTCTTAGAGTGTGTGAAGTGCGTTTCCCTGACCTAAAATTTACGGGGAAAAAATGGTGTTCGGATACTGGGAAACAGGCCATTAAATCCCTGTGAAACATAGCCTCAGACTTGTGTTTTGTAAAATAGTGAAGTCTTGATTAACAGATTATTTTTTCAAAAGGAGCAACTAAGACAGGCTGTTGTTCTGTCAGTGCTGTTAGCTAGTGACAAACGGCTGAGGACCAGCTGAGAAAGAGGTCGCCCAGTAGGCTCCCCTTTCCTTAAGATTTGATCACAGATTGTAAGACATAATTTTTTCAAAGAAGAGCCCTTGCCCTCATTTTTTTTTAATCACCTCCCTGGACAGTTGCTTAAATGGTCACAAGAGGTTAGGGTGAGATCAGGAGTCTGGCTCCCTTCCGAGCTCCACAGGAGTCCTAGGTCTCCTCCTCACCCCAGCTGCCTGTTTACACAAAGACCGAAGAGGTGACTGGAAGCCTTTGTTGAGATCTTATCAACAGGAAAAAAAAAATACAGTGACACTTGAAATTTCTGTGACGTTTATCATCCTCTAATTCCATAGACAATTATAATTCCCCAGCAGCAAAAATAATGTTGACGAAGTCCGGTGCATTATAGAGTCAAATCATTACAAAGGTAAGAGTTAAGACTAAGTCTGTTTCAAGGCCACACACCGTGACTTGGATTTCTCTTTTTGATGCCAAGAATTCCCTGGACTATGAATTGGGTCAGCTGATTGACTCATACAACTGTTAACTATATAGAAAAGTCCAAAGCATCTCTTTCATGTCAAATTAAGTTTATCATGTGGCTTACACTACACAGATTTAGTTATTCTATTCCTCCCTGAATAAATGCCAATTCTGGCCCAAGCATACAGAGAGCTAGGTTGCACAGCTGAGGGGACTGTGTGCAATGAGAATACAGATAAAATGGTTTGATAAAGCAAAGAAGCTTTATTTTCATGTCAATGCTGATGGCCAGAGCTTAGCCTACTGACAGGATGGACATGGTTAAATGACTAAGTAAATAAACAAGCTGACAGAATACTCCAATTTAAATTCAGTATGCAAGATTTCACTTTTATTTTAAACCCAGTAACTATATTTCCAGATAAGAATGACACAGCATGTGATCTCACAACTATAAGAATAATTATGAGGGGGCTGGAGTGATGGCTCAGCAGTTAAGAGCACTGGTTGTTCTTCCAAAGGACCTGGGTTCAATTCTGACACCCACATGGCAGCTCACAACTGTCTGTGATTCCAGTTCCAGGGGATCTAGCATCCTCATAGAGACATGCAGGCAAAACCCCAGTGTACATAAAAAATAAATAAATTTTTAAAAAGAAAAACTTTAGTATATGTTCTTCATGTAGATTACATAAAACTGAATCACTTAAATAAATGTACATTTCCATAAAAACCATGTAAATTAGGCTGAAGATATAGCTCAGTTAGTAGGGTGATAAGCCTAAGCTGATGGGTTTGAGCCCCATCACTGCAGAAAGCTGAGCATTATGTAATCCTTATAATCTAATCAGGAGGGGAGGCTGGAGGAGGGTCGGGGGCTCAAGGTCAACCTTGTATGCAAAGTGAGCTTGAGGTCAAGATTATATACTTGAGACCCTATCTCTAAAAAGGATCATTAAAATAAAAGAATTGTTTACATTATAAAATATCGCCAATACCGATATCCAAACTTACCTTGGCAATAAAATACCTGTTGTTGTGAGTTTGCTCCAGGTTGGACTGCCGTCAAGAAGCTGACCTCTTGCCCTCTGCAAAGTGCGTAAATGGGCACAATAGTGGAATTCTGTGAGTATCCTAGCAGTGGTTTGTATTGACTCTACAGTCAATTATTTTATTTTGAAGTCAATTTAAAATATTGGGTACACAGTCTGCACCAGATCCTCTGGGTATATATTATAGCTTTCAGTGTATAACTTTTACGGAACTTCTGACTGTACGAATGAGTGACTCTCTGGTACTTGTGCCTTTTCTGGAGCTCTCTTATGTAGGTTTGCCTTGCCTGACTTCAATGAGATGGTTTTTGTTTTATCTTATTTTATTTTGTAATGTTTGGCTGTTGTCTTTTAGAAGCCTGTTCTTCTCTAATGAGAGACAGAAAGGGAGTGGATCCGGATAGGAGGGAGGGTGATGAGAAACTGGAAGAAACAGAGGTAGAGGAAACTATAATCATGATATATGGTATGGGAAAATAATATATTTTCAATAAAAGGAAGAAAAAAGAGAAAAATAAACAAAATGTTGATGGTGTCTTACCCAGCAACTCTTGACCAACATCTTCAAAAAGATTGTAAGCAAAATATTCAACTGTTTAGTCTGACATCAACTACTGATTCAGCCAAGAGCAGAAAGAAATTCCCAGTCTCAGCACATCCTGAGATAATCCTTCTGTTCATTATTTCAAATAATTATGGTTTAATTTAAATAATAGTGATTATTATATCATATTATTATAACAATATTGTGAAGAAACAATATTGTGTAGAACTGAATTCATGCCAAAAATGAAGGAACTTGCTTAATATAGTAGAGAATCGGACTTGTCAAGCTGCAAGATACCTTAAAAGTCAAACCATACCAATGAATAGCACAGTTTAGGTGATGGGGGACAGAGAGGAAATCCAGGGGAAGCCAGGACCTGCAGAAGAAATGTTGTGTAGGGAATAAATGCCTGTCTTCAATTAATTTTAGACTTTACCATGATTGTGATAGGAGACATAACTAACTTATTTTATGTAGATTGAGCAAAGATAAAATTGACTTGGGGATGCCAGATAAAAGAGATAAAGTTTGCTCACCATAAAAGAAAAGGTGCTTTAAGAAAATGAGAACTCAAGAGAGGAATAGGATTGTTGAGTGAATCCAGATGCTACAAGAGAGGATGTAATCCGAGAAAAACCAGGCAAGCTGTTCCCAAAGCATTGTACAGATGTCTGGGTACCATGCAGGCACTAATACTGTGCGTGCCACAGAGCTCAAGTCTCCTCCACAGTTTCATTCTTATCTGTTTTTATTGGTTGTCTATATATAAACTGACTACAAAGGCAATTACCACTATTTCCTTTAGATTTATAGCAAATTGTGCTTTAACATGAAAAAGATATGTGCAAAGTCTGCAAAGGGCAGTGAGTTTTACCACAACAGATGACCAAAGTCCAACACCTCTGTGTGTGAGAATCACTGTCTCTGCACAGGCCTTTAGGGTTCCTCTTCCAATTTCTCTGACCATCATTTCTTCTCTGTAAACAAGAAGACAAGAGTTCCTCCTGCTGCTCAAAGCGTCATCAGGAGGAACCAATGAAGCAATGAAAAGTACTTGGTACATTTTCTGGCAATGTGTCTGAGAAACCTGAAAATATTCATGATCATTCACTTCGTGGTTGTTTCTGTTTCTCTAACAGCGTTGGGATCCCAGAACAAGACAACACATTTTGTGACTGAGTTTATTCTCCTGGGTTTCAGTAACCAGGGGGAGATGCAAGGTTTATTCTTCTCCTCAGTCCTGGTTCTCTACCTCCTAACCTTGCTGGGGAATGGAGCTATTGTCTGTGCTGTGAAATGGGATCGGAGGCTCCACACGCCCATGTACATCTTCCTGGGAAACTTCGCCTTTTTAGAGATATGGTATGTTTCTTCCACCATCCCAAATATGCTGGTCAATATCCTCTCTGAGAATAAGACCATCTCCTTCCCTGCCTGCTTCCTCCAGTTCTATTTCTTTTTTTCGCTTGGTACGACAGAGTGTTTCTTCCTATCAGTTATGGCTTATGATCGATACCTGGCTATCTGCCGACCTTTGCATTACCCCTCCATCATGACTAGGAAGTTCTGTGTAATCCTGATCTGTGTGTGCTGGGTGAGTGGATTCCTCTGCTACCCAGTCCCAATCGCACTCATCTCCCAAATTCCTTTCTGCGGACCTAACACCATTGACCACTTTGTCTGCGACCCAGGACCGTTGTTTGCATTGGCTTGTGTCCCTGCTCCCTCCACTGAGCTTCTTTGTTATACCTTCAACTCACTGATTATCTTTGGGCCCTTCCTCTCCATCTTGGGATCCTACGCTCTCGTGCTCAGAGCTGTTCTCCGTGTGCCTTCTGGTGCTGGTCGAACTAAAGCTTTTTCCACATGTGGATCCCACTTAGTGGTGGTGTCCCTATTCTATGGGACTCTCATGGTGATGTATGTGAGCCCAACCTCAGGGAACCCAGCAGGAATGCAGAAGATCGTCACTCTGATTTACTCAGCCTTGACTCCCCTCTTAAACCCCCTCATCTATAGTCTCCGAAACAAAGACATGAAAAACGCCCTGAAGAAAGTCCTGGGACTGACAACTCTCCAAAACTGAGACAGTTTTGAAGAAGTCATGGGTCACTTTTTTTTAAACATGTTTAAAAATATTTTTATTATACAGATTAATGTGATCTACTGTGATATTGCCACCGTCTTCTCTGAATCCATCATGGCCATATGCATTTTATCTTTGCCTTTGCCCCATGTTTCCAAAGTTTTAATAATCCTCTTCTTTCAGGATAGCACATTTTCTTACTTTAGTTTTCCACATAAATGAATGAATTTGGCTTTCTATGTTTGGCTCATATATCTTAACATGATATTTCCCAATTTTGTCCATTTGTTGCAAGTAATAGATTTCATTCTTCTTCATGGAAAAGTCCATTTGTATGATTTTTTTCTATTCATCCATTGACATTGGCAGGAACCTAGACTGATTGCATACCTTAGCTGTCATAGATAGTGCCCCTGGTAGCTCTCTTAATTCCTTTGGATATTTACCTAGTAGTGATGTAGCTGGATCACATGGTGATTCTAATGTTTTTAAGAATTTCCAGACTGTTTTCTGGAAATTACACTACCACTTTCCAAATGTGCAATAGCAATAAAGAATTGTTTCTTTAAGTGTATGCTGACCAACATTGAAACAGAGGGAGACTCAACTTTCATAGTTCCTTGACAGTTCAAGGTGAGCTCATTGATGATAAATGGTCAATAATAAAACTTTGCATGTGTGACCAAACTGAGTAATTACATGATGCTAACATATACATAAACAGCATGTGTATATTTGAACCTTAGTTGGTGGGAAAAAAACAATCGCATGCTAATCTGAAGCTTTTTACATAATCAGAAGCTTTTTTCATAATCAGAAAGGAAAATTTTTAGATGAGTAAAAACACCACATGTGGCTTTTTTTCTGTGCCAATATCGCACCCACCAACATGGTGAACATTTCTAAGACCCACTGAACATTCTGCAAGAAATGTGACAAGCACCAACCCCACAAAGTGACCCAGTACAAGAAAGGCAAAGATTCTTTGTACGCCCAGGGAAAGCGGCGTTATGACAGGAAACAGAGTGGCTATGGTGGACAGACTAAGCCTATTTTCTGCAAAAAGGTGAAAACTACAAAGACGATTGTGCTGAGACTGGAATGTGTGGAGCCCAACTGCAGATCTAAGAGGATGCTNTTTGTACGCCCAGGGAAAGCGGCGTTATGACAGGAAACAGAGTGGCTATGGTGGACAGACTAAGCCTATTTTCTGCAAAAAGGTGAAAACTACAAAGACGATTGTGCTGAGACTGGAATGTGTGGAGCCCAACTGCAGATCTAAGAGGATGCTGGCTATTAAGAGATGCAAGCATTTTGAACTGGGAGGTGATAAGAAGAGAAAGGGCCAAGTGATCCAGTTCTAAGCTGATCTTGTTATGAAGACAATAAAATCATGAGCTTTCACTCAAAAAAAAACCCAACACCACATGTGTGCACACATGCAACACTGTATATATAGTGTTTCTATACATACATTAATATATGTGTGCATGCTATATAGTTATACCTGTGTACTCTATATACTATGTCATAGTTTGAGGCTGTCTTTCTCACCAAGGTCACAAGATAGTCACCTCTATTCTTTATACCTTCTTCTCTTAGTGATAAAAACTTCTCTTCCTGCTGCAGCTGTGAGCCTGCATCTCTCCTCAGCTCTCCTGCTGCTCACTGCAGAAGCCTTGCACTTTATGGTCAGTCTTATAATTTTATCGCAACACATTTGCTTCCAATCAGAGTGGTTTGTGATTTATTAATTTATTCTATGTGTTTGGGTGTTTTGCCTGCATGTACATATGTATACTACATGAGGGCCTGGTATCCAAGGAGGACAGAAGAGGACATTGGATCCCATGAAACTGGAATTGCAGAAGGTTATAAGCAGCCATATGGATGCTGGGCACCAAACTCAAGTCCTCCACAAGAACATCAAGTACTCTTAACTGCTGAGCCACCTCTGCAGCCCTTCCCTCCCCCCAGCATCAGGGATCTTTATTTGTAGTACTTTCTCTCCATGTCAGTCTGTAACCCTTGCATTTAATTTCCAAATCACACGGACAGACGCCTGTGCCTCTCAGGAAACCACAGTGAAAAATCTCAGATAAAGTACTCAAAGAAAATTAGGCCAAGAACAGGTTTCAGTTTTGTACTCAAAGCTTATGCTAACACAGGAAGGCCATCAGCTGAAGTAGTTTACTTGAAACCAGACCGTAGAACTTAGTTCTGGTAAAATCGGGAGAACAAAAAGACGGGCCTCCATCACTGAGTGAGGAGATGCCTGGCATTTCCATCGAAGTGTATCTGGTAGCAGTGTTCAGCCGGCATGGTTATCTGAGGATAATATTCTTTAAATTCCAAGTTTTATCCTAAAAATTGAAAACCGTACTCATTTTTTCTCTTTCACAACTGAGATATTATTAGCCGAGGAACAGAGCGCAGACATTTCCGTTCTTAACAGAGGTGCCCAGACTCTGTAAGTCATACATTGTGTGCCTGTATCCCAACGAAGAGCAACGTGTTGTTTCTTTTTGAACTTATTCCAGTGATGTTCCAGGTCTCAAACGTGGCAAGTTTTTCTTAAGTCTCACATAACAATTAAACACTTCCGATCCTCAATGCCACGTCTTTCGCAGCGCATTAGCACATTTGTTAGGAGAATGGACTGTCGCGACAAAAGACGTTACAGTTCCAACTCGGCAAGGACCAGCACGCCAGAAACTCCAATTGCTTTGTATTGTAAGATCTAAAGCTAGTCTCCTCTTCAGAATGTTGTGCTGACTCTGAGAAAGTCACACCTCTCCTGACTCCGTATTCTGCTATTTTCTGGTTTACCAAAAATAATAGATAGATAGATAGATAGATAGATAGATAGATAGATAGATAGA
>LOJH01032539.1:0-12791 GCA_001685095.1 Ellobius talpinus
ATGAAGAGAGGGAAGTAGAAAAAAGGCAAGGAAAACAAAAGCTGAGGCAGAGGCAGATGAAATTATGCACACCTGTAATCCCATCACTCAGGAAGCAGAGGCAGGAGGATATGGAGTTAAACACAAGACTGAGCTACAAGAGTGAATCTGAAGCCGGCCTGGGGTATATTATTATCCTTGTCTCAAAAACAAGCAGAACAAGAAAAGCTCTGATGGTCCAGTATATATAAGTGCCATGCCATCTAGCAGAGATGAGATTTAAATCAAGATCCAGCTGGCTGGGTGGTGGTGGTGACACACACTTTTAATACCAGCACTTGAGAGGCAGGTGGATCTCTGTGAGTTCAAGACCAGCCTGGTCTATAGAGCGAGTTCCAGGACAAGCAGAGCTACACAGAGAAGCCCTGTCTTTAATAAATAAAATTCTATGTATCAATGGTATGCCTGTTAATTGTACTAACTGACTCATATTTTATTAACGTATATTACTTATATATACTAATAAATTTTATTATGATTTTTAATTTTTCAGACAGTGTTTCTCTGTATAGCCCTGGATGTCCAGGAGCTCACTAGGTAGTCCAGACTGTCCTCAAATTCACAGAGATCTAACTGCCTCTACCTTCCAAGTGCTGGGATTAAAAGTGTGTGCCACCACTGCCCAGCTCATTATGACAGCTTGTAACACATGTACATAAAGTATTTTGACAACAGTAACCCCCAGATTATCCTCTCTTGATCCTTTCCCTTCCCAACCAGTTCCCTATCTTCCTGTCTTGTGTGTGATCTAGTGGGTTTAATTAGGGTTGCTTATCTGAGCATGCGTGAGGGGCTATTTATCAGAGTCACTTACTAACAGTGACACCACTGAAGAAGCTCCCTCCCCCAGCAACTCCTAATTATCCTTAGATCCTCATGGAAAAGGTGTGACCTCATGATTCTCTTTCCCCATGGGATGTGTTGAAATATACATACACTGCATAATTTTAAAGATTTTTGCATTTGTTTATTTGTGTATGTGTGTGTCTGTGTGTATGCAGGCATGTAGGTCAGAGGCAAACCTTCAGAAGTTAGCTCTTTCTTTTTATTATTAATATGTTTGTTTTTCAAGATAGGGTTTCTCTGTGTAACAGCTCTGTCCTGGAACTCGCTCTGTAGACCAGGCTGGCCTCGAACTCACAGTGATCCACCTACCTCTGCCTCCCAAGTACTAGGATTAAAGGTGTGTGCCGCCACCACCTGGCTATTTCTTCCTTTCTACCACATAGGTTCCAGGGATAAAATCCAGTTTGTCAGGTTCCAGTAAGACCCCCTTACATTCTGAACCATTTTGCCCTCCCAACATTGTGCAATTTTGTTTTGTTTTGTTCTTTTTGAGACAAGTTCTCATGAGGTAGCCCTGGCTGGCCTAGCTCTTGCTATGTAGATCAGACTGACCTCAAGCTCACAACTGTTAGGATTAGGGAATATGATGCCATATCTTAAATATGAATTTTTTGGGGATATCCTTTTTGCTATCTTTGATAGCTCGTGAACCTAAGCACTAAAATAAACTGAGAACCACATCTATAAATAATGTGAGCTCAACATTTTGTTTTGTGCTAAAATTTTGCTTTTTAGGTTTTGTATGTTGTGTATGAGAGTTTTGCTTGCATGCAAGTATTTATGTCACATTTGTGCCTGGTACTCTCAGATGTCGGAAGAGGGGGGTCAGATCATCCAAAACTGGAATTATGGATGGTTGTGAGCTACCTTGTGGGTGCTTGGAACAAACCCAGGTCCTCTGTGAGAGCAACAGGTGCTCTTAAGCACCGAGGCATCTCTTCAGCCCTTATCTTGTGTTTTTGAGGCAGGATTTCACCAGGTAGCTACCCTCCCAAGTGCTGGGATTATAGGTATGTGATGCCACACCCAGTCTGTGTAATGTTTAAATCAGGTTAAACAATTTCATCTCAAATGTTTGTCACTTATTTACAGTGACACTATTCACCGTTCTTCCTAACTTCTCCATGTGTGCCACATGCTGTTGTTCCTGACAGTCACCCTACTGTGGAATAGCCCGTCAGAAAGTCCTCTTCTTCTCTGTAACATTTTCTCTTTTGAGACCGTTTCACAGCTCAGGCTGGCCTGGAACTCATTATGTAGATCAGGCTGCCCACTAATTCTCCATCCCATCTGCCTGTTTCTTCATTGCAGCCCTCCCAGTGCTGGGATTGACATATGCCACCAAGCCAGCCAGTTCACTTGTTACAGATCATCCATTGATCTACTCCTTTTCTTCCTCACTGTAGTCAATATCGTTGCCACCTTCTTTTTGAGACAGGGCATCCCTTTGTAGTCCAGAAGGACCTGGATCTTATGGGAATCTTCCTGCCTCGGCCTCCAAAGTGCAGGGATTACAGGCCTGAACCACCGCACCTGACTCACTGATCAGTTTTTTTCCCATCTGCCTCTCCCTACTCTCACTGGCTTCCAGTAACTGCCAGTCTCCTCTCAGCTTCTCTGAGATCAGCTGGTCCATATTCGGTATGGGATGCATGAGATGATCCACCGCTGAATGATCTCCAGCTCTATTCCTGATGTCGCGATTGGCAGGCTTTCCTTCTTATGGGTGAATAGTATTCCGCTGTACGTTTTCCTTATCAGCTCATTGGCTGATGCACACAGTCGCTTTCTGTTTTTCCACTCTTGTGGCTGGTGCTGAGATGGACGTGCAAGTGTAGCTGTCTCTCAGGCATACTGATTTTAATTTCCTCTTCGTATATCCCCACCCAGGAGATTGCAGAACCATCTGAGACTTCTACTTTTATTTGTTGGTTTTTTTTGTTGAGGAACCCCGGTACTGTTTTCCATAAAGGCTATACTAATTTACATTCCCAGCAGTGTGTGAGAGTTTCCTCCTGCTCTGCTTCCTGACCTTGGTTACAGTTGTGACTTCATGTATTTGCATGACCTTAATCGTAACTGACTTCTGCTAATCTGCATGCTCTCTGAGGCCAAGATCATGCCAGTACTTCCCACAGCTCCTTCCCCCAGATCCTAGTGCAGTGCTGGCTATCCATCACCTTCTCATTGAGTACTTGTGAGATAAGGGATTTCGAAAGGACAAAGGGATATTGTTTTCAGTATTTTATGTGTGGGGGTAGTTTGACTACGTGTAGGTCTGTGTACCACATGAATGCCTTAGTGCCCATGGAGGTCAGAAGGTTTCAAGCCACCATGTTGGTTCTGGGAATCAAACATGAGTTCTCTGAAAAAGCAGTAAGTGCTCTTAAGCCCTGAGTCACCTCTCCAGCTCTGGACACTATTTCCGTTGTCTATGTCACCTCACCTAATATCCAGGAAACTGGCTATTCTGGCCCACTTCTGCCAGGAGGAGGAATGGCTTGAGAGGGATCCTTATACATGGGGCCAAGGAGAAGTGCTAGTTAGATATGTTACCACTTTCAGTTATGTCTGTATTAGAAAAATGGAAACAGCCAGATGTGGTGTTGCGGGTCTTTATTCTCAGCACTTGGAAAGCTAAGACAGGAGGAGCTTGACTTTGGGACTAGTTTGAGATACATGGCCAGTTGCAAGCCAAGCTAGAGTATATAGCGAGATTTTGTTTCTAAAAGCAAGATGTAAGAGAGAGAGAAGAGGGAAAGGAAGGGGGAGAAGCTGGGGTAAAAGTGGGAGAAGGAGAATGACTGTCACACTTTAGCCATGTCACGAAATAGGAACAATTTGGAGCTGGGAGACTCTTAGATATCACTGAAATAATACCTCAAGTCCCCAGTTCTCCTTTCTAGGAGTTGGGGATACAATGATAATCAGGATTGACATGACCTCAGCCCTTGAATAGGGTGGAACAGATAAGCAGACATTACAGGACAACATGATAAGTCTTCGGAGATGTACAAGCATTGTGTACTCTGGAGTCAAGAAGAGGGGCTAATCTAGCCAGGAGAGGAGGGTGTCCTCAAACCTCATTTCTTTTGTTTGTCTTTTGAGGCCTGTTTTAGTTACTTTTCTATTGCTGTGAAGAGACACCCTGAACAAGGCAACTCATAAGATAAAGCATTTAACGGGGGGGATTGCTTGCAGTTTCAGAGGGTGAGTCAATGACCAGCATGGTGGGGAGCATGGCAGCAGGCAGGCAGGCATGGTGCTGGAGCAGTAGCTGACGGCTTACATATTATCTTCAAGTTGGAGGAGGTAGAGGGGGCTGGGGCTGGCATGGATTTTTGAAACCTCAAAGCCTGCTCCCCAGTGACACACCTCCTCCAACAAGGTCTACATCCCGCTACATAGCAAGAGTGTCCTCAGATACTAGATAGTCTAGGCTGCTCTTGAATTCCCAATCCTCCTGCTTTAGCCTCCTGAACAGCTGTAATAGTAGGACTGATGTACTATGTCCCCTGAATGCAATTGAGCCCAACCAGGTCATGGATGGGGCTGGGGGGGCGTGTCGGGGGCAGGAGGCGGAACGGGACTGTGGAAGGTGTGTTTCTGAAGGAATTTGAGTTAGGCACTCTGACAGGAAATTGCATGAGTGTGGAGCCCCCAAGGGTGGCTCTGCTTTGATGGGCAAGGTTGGCCTCATCGGGAGAAGAGGCTGCAGGGCCGAGGCATGGGCCTGTCACTCAGGGGCTTGCACACTATAACAAAGGCCGTGGAAAGGGCTTAGTGTGGGTCTGTTCAAGGCAAGGGGTGAATTCATGGTTTGGAAAGGCCCTGCCCCAGATGCACACAGAGGGTGCACCTTAGTCAGGCACTGTGAGTGGAGACAGTTCAGAGGGTAGGTGCTTCTGGGGGAGCAGTTGCATATCTGAGAGATGTTTACCCTAGCAACAAGTCATTGTCAGAGATACCCAGTAAAGGATATATATTTGTTTAGCAGGTGAGTACTGGGTTTCTCTAAAACTCCCATAGTACATAGATAACTCAGTAACATCGAAGAAAATGGAGCACCTCCTCACATTCATCTGTCACAGAGAAGCCCCACAAGAGGAAGTTTCTAGAAGGCAGATGTACAAATGGTCAAAGATGCCAACAAAGCATCACAATTCTGGAAGAGGCGAGGACAGATTTCAGAGAGAGCATGGATGTGCCATAACCTTTCTTTTGGACTTTGATCTTCCAGAACTGTAAGACAATAAACTCCTATTATTTTCAGTTCCGGTATTTCAGTGGGTCTGTATTATTACCGCTACCGCAGCCCTAGCAAATGGATGTAGGGACTGCTTCCCAGGGAATGGAAAGGATGACTCCAGAAGAGGCAGATGTCCCAAACAGGGACCACTGTGCTCAGCAAGCCCCTTCGTTGTCAGTCACTCTCCTTTCGGAATGAACCCATAATGCTTAGTGACACAGTATCCTCCACAAGTGGCCCTCAAGGGGACTCAATAGAAGAAGGCTGTTTCCAGAATGCCACAAGCACTTGAAATCTCCTGCCAAGTGTTTATTTAGTACCTCCAGCTCCTTGATTCTGCACTAGGCTCGGGAGTTTAAGAAAAGGGAGTTTGGGGACCAGGGCAGTGGCTCCGCAGTTGAGAGCACTTGCTGTGTAAAGCCTATGACCTTGGTTCAGTCCCCAGAACCCACAGCAGGAGAGAAGCGATGCCTGAACGTCATCCTTTGCCCCCACACTCACACTGTGGAACATGTGTGTCCTTACTAGCACAGATCATTAAATGCATGCACACACAGAGTAATAACACATATACATTTTTAAAGGCCAAAAGAAACCTTTAATCCCAGAACTCAGGAGGCAGATGCAAAAGGATCTCTGTGAGTTCAGGGCCAGCTTGATCTACATAGTGAGTTTCATTGGCAGGCAGAGCTATGTAGTGAAACATTGTCTAGCATCAACTCCTGCTTCCCTGAAGGAGCATCTCCTACAAAAATAAGGTGGAGGACAAAAGAAGAAAACATTCAGCATCAGCATCTGCCTTCCATACACACCTGCGCATACTTGCAGGTACATGTGAGAGAACATGGGAACATACTCAAGACTTGCACAGGCACGTACACTAAACACACAAAAACATCCAATAAAATCTGTTTTCTTTCTCTTTTCTTCCTTTTTCTTTCCTGAGGCAGGGTTTTATTATATAGGACAACTGACCTTGGGCTTGGTATGTAGCTCAAGCTGGCCATTTATTTATTTACTTGTTGGCATACATAAGCTCATATGCTAATACATGCCACAGCATGTATGTGAAGGTCAGAGGACAGTTTACAGGATTTGCTTCTGTCCTTTCGTCAAGTGGCTTCCAAGGCCATGCCTGTTTTTTTTTAAATATTTATATTTATTTATTTATTTTATATGAATGGGTGTTTTATCTGCATGCATGTGTGTATACATCATGCATGCTTAGTGCCCACAGAGGCCAGAAGAGGGCATTGGGTCCCCCTGGAACTGGAGTTACATATAGTTTGGGGTTTTTTTGTTTGTTTTTATTCTGTTTTTATTTATGCTTTGTTTTGTTTACAAAGAACTGAACACCAAAGAACAGACTGATCTAGAACTTGTAGGAGGTCTTTATGTCGCATCTACTGAGCATTTGAGATTTCAAGCATGTACCACCATGCCAAGAAAAGTTTGAACATCAGTAGAAGCTATTTGAGGTATCTACTGGCTGCATACCCTTCTCACATGCATTCATTTGATTCTTGTTGTTGTTTGGTATTATTTTTATGTGCATGAGTGTTTTGCTTACATGTACATATGTGTGCCACATGTGTGTCTGGTGTTTACAGAGGCCAAAAGAGGGCATCAGATACCTTGGAAATGAAGTTACAGAGGGTTGTGAGCTGCTATGTGGGTGCTGGAAACTGTACCTGGGTCCTCTGCCAGAGCAGCCAGTGCTCTTAACTTCTGAGCCATCTCTCCAGCCCCCTGGCTATTTATTATTGCACATGGACTACATACATGGCCTTGTGTTAGATTCAGTGAGCATATGAATAATTTAAATATGGTTTGCTTTTATGGGTCTTCATGGCCCACTCCTATAATCTCAACACTTGGGAGGCTGAGGCAGGAGAATCACAAGTTCAAAGCTAGCCTGGGCTACAGGGTGGAACTCTGTTTCACAAAAAATATGGTTTGGTTTCAATTGATTACCAGTTTATATCTGTGTAGGAGAATTACAGGGCACCTTTCCCTCAAAGTAACAAAATTAGCACATGATGGATACAATCTGACATTCAAACAAATGCTTCAGGAGCAAAATATTTTTCCAGACCTAAAGCAGAAATAAAAAGTCAACTGTAGATTCCAGGCCTAAAGCAGAAATACGAAATCAACTGTAGATTAGTTGGTGGTACCAGAGTGAGTTCAAAGCCAGTCTGGACAATTTAACAAAACACTGTCTCAAAAAGTTTTTTAAAAAAAGTCCGGGGGCAGGGGCTAAGGATAGAGCTCAGTGGTAGGTAGGGCGCATGCCAATCCCAAGTGCCCCATGCACAATAAACGAAAGTCCTAAACTCGAGAAAGAAGGCATCTGAAGGTGCAGCTGCATGACATTCAGAGAAATGGGAAATGTAAAACAAAAGAGTCAGGAGGGTCTACCCAATGTAGCTGAGTCCCGGGTTCCACCTAGTTTATCCACATGTTGGAATTATCCTCATTTGGAGTGTGTCTCGATCCCCATGCCTTGTCTCTACCACGGAAATTGGACATGGAGAGGCAGGAGAGTAGGGATTCGAGTTTTACAGCTACAGAAAATTGGTAAGATGAGTCAAGTGATCAGCGAGAGCCTGCAAATTAAGTCTCGGGGACATCCAGGGCAGATGCTGGAGAAGAGGTTCAGAAACAAATGGCTGCATAGCTTCACTATGGAGCCAAAGGTTTGTAGTTAGTTAGCTAGAGATGATGATGGCTGCGTGAAGTCAAATTGCATTCAAGCAAGGAGAGGCCAGAGCAAATACATCATACACACTGGGGTGGCTTCCTGGGGCAATGGATGTTGAGTTGTCTTAAATGCTATGATTGAGCTGGCAGTGTAGCTCAGTGGTAGAGCACTTGAATCGCATGCTTGAAACCCCGGGTTGCACAAACAGCACCACAGTTATAACAAGAGTGACAGTAATGAAGGAAATAAAAGAAAGGCTGAATTATTCAAGGCAGGTAGCTTGTCGGTCCAGTAGGGATGATGTATCAGTTTCTCTTTACAAGTCTTCGTTCTCTGGAGCCATCCAGCTAGGCTGTCTGCTCTGCTTCTGTGGTCACTAAGCAACCTCCTGATTAACTGTGGTCCCCCGCATGGATCTCCCTCTCAGAAATAATAGGCTGAGTTCTTCTTCTCTCTTGACCTTTATTTCTCAACATGTTTTCCTCACAGTGAAATGTATTTGATCATCCTCTTATTACAACATTAATATATGCTGATTATAGAGGAAACAGACATGCAAATAATCCTTCAACACAGATCAGCTACTATCAAGAGTTTCATGCGAGTCCAGATCCTCTTCATATGGCTATGCCCCTACAACACATATGTATATTTGCCTTTTGTAGTCAGTACTTATTTTTCTGTTTTATTAGGTAATTTACTTAATTATATAAATTATACGAGTTAATTTTCATTTGTTTTTGGTGGTACTGGGAATTGAACCTCATTTACTTATTTTTGTTTGTTAAAGTATTGCTATGTGACTCAGGTTGTCATTAGTAGCCCAGAATGGCCTAAAACTCATGCTAATCTTCCTTCCTCCTGGGTGCTGGGATTGTAGGTGTGGGTCACTGGGCCATGCTTTGTGTTTTTTCTCATCATTTGGATATTAAGGGCTGATGAGATGGCTCAGTGGGTAACAACACTTACTGACAAGCCTGAGGCCCTGAGTTCGATCCCTAAAACTCTCAGGTAGAAGGAGAAAACTAACTTCCCTAAGTTGTCTTCTGAGCTCTATCTATTCTCTGACAAATACAGCCCCCAACTCCACACACAATTATTAATGCAGACACCTTAGGGTTCTTTCATCATCTTTGGTAGCTATTTCTTTTCATAATTTTTCCTCAATGTATTATGATAACCATGATTCCAAATGATTTATTTATTTCTAGTTATTGTTTTATTGCTACTCATCTTGTGTGAGCATGAGTGTGGACATGTTGTTAGGGGAGCAGACCTTGGGTGTTAATTCTCACCATCTCACCAAGGGAATGCTGGAATTGCAGACACATGCTACCATGGCCAGATTTCTCGGCTTTCTGGGGATTCAAAGTCAGGTCCTCATGCTTTCGAGGTAAGTACTATGTTCACTGAGCCATCTCTACAGCCCTACATGGCCATTTTTAATGACCACACAGTATTGTGTTCCGTGAATACACTGTGACTTACTTAAATAGGGCCTAATTGTTGAACAGTAAGATTGTTACTGGTGTTTTCCTCTCGCAAATAGTGTCTCAGCCAGCTTCCGTCCAAGTATACATTGTGCACATAAGTGCTCATTCGCTTGGACTAAATTCGCCTGGGCAGAATAGTGAGATCAAGCAGTGGGAGCATTTGAAGGACCGATTGGCCTCCACACAGGAGCCGTCAATCTACACCCCACCACTTCGTGGAGGAGAGTGCTCATTTGCTGCCGTCCTTGCCCAGGGTGGATATTTTCAGTCTTTTTAGTCTTTGCCAATCTGTGGGCACAATGATGGGTTATTGTTGCTTTAATTAGCATTTAAAATTGTTCCTGAGGTTTTCTCATTTATTTAACAAATATAATTCAGAACCTGTTGTGTGTCAAACACTGTGTTAGGCATCACAGATACAATGGGGAAGACAAAGGGCCACAGATGTTGATCTTACACAGGTTTTTAATCTAATGAAAGAGACAGACAGTAGTGAAATGATCTCATAAACAAAGGTCAGACCAAACACACACACACACACACACATGCACACAAATGTGTGTATGCATGCGCGCACGCGCACACACATGGCACGAAGGACAAGCACTAACTGCTCTCTGAGCATAAAATAGGGGGACTTAGGCTTAATTTAGGCTTTCTGGGAAGGCTTCCCTGAGGAAGTGGTAATTAAGTTGGTAAGTAAAGGCAGAATAGGCATTATCAGGTAAAGCAAGTTAGGAAACATTCTATGGGTAAGCAACATGCAAAGGCCCAGAGGTAGGAGGGAACATGGTGTGCTCAGCTCAGTGAGTTGGGGGTGAGTTCAGAGATATGCGCATGGCCAGGACTTCTAAACTTTATGGCTAGTCAGCCATGCTAAGAATTTTTGTGTTTATACTAAACATAAAAGAAAATCAGGAGTAATATCGTGATCAGACTTGTAGTATGAAATTCTCACTATGGCTGTAGCATGCAAGGCAGGTAGGGGAGAGAGTACATAAGCGGATGAGGCAGAAGGAGGATTCAAGAGGGAGGGGGTGAGCCTGAGCGATAAGGCTTGAACCGGTGTGGTAGTCTTACAGACATGTAAACCAATTTACAGGCACAGATTCTAGCAGTATTAGGACAGATAAAATGGAAGCAGGAACTGTGTTAAAAAGTCTTTCCTAAGGAGCTAACGGTAGTTAATTGTTGCTGGAGAAGGGGAAATGGCTTTCTTCAGTGGTATAAACATTGGTAGGTTACCCATGCTCCAGTAAAAAACTCTTACCCATGCTCGTGGTAAGTTGTAGTGTATATTAGCCCCAATTAAACTCAGGGAGGAGCTGGGTATGGTGGCACACACCTTGAATTTCAGCATCAGTGAAACAGAGGCAGGTGGATCTTTGTGAGTTCGAGGACAGCCAGGGTTAGACAGTAAGATGCTGTTTCCAGATAGAGAGACAATAAGCCAAATTCAGAGAGTTAACAAACCAAACAGACATGAAGGTATGAGGTGGAGTTGGGAAGAAGCTCAGTTGGAGGGACATGAAAAAGTGATGGGGTGAAATTGACACACACACACACACACACACATACACACACACACACTCACATGCACACACATTTTTTTCAAAGAATAAAAATACATTAGGGACCAGTAAGATGACTCAGTAGGTAAATGTGTTTACTGTGCAAGCCTGGTGCCCTGAGTTCAATCCCTAAAACCCATGTAGAAGGAAAAGGGAGGAACTGATCCCATGAAGTTATCTTGATCCCCACATTCCCAGCACCACCACCACCCATAAAGACATCATCACCAATACAATTTAGTAAAAAGTTAGAAAATTAAACCATTATTTGGGATTTTAAAAAGTTTATGTATATGCCTGCCTGTGAGTCTGTGCACCACGTGTGCAGTGCCCCAGAGGTCAGAAAAGGGTGTTGGATTCCCTGGATCCGGAGTTATAGATGGTCATGGACCCCCAACATGAGTACTGGGCATCACACCTGGGTCCTCTGGAAAAGTAGCACTCTTAACCACTGAGTCATCTCTCCAACCCTAGATGAAATTAAAAACATAAATGTAAAACAGAACCCAATTAATTTTCAGTTGGCTGTGGTAGCATGTACCTGTATTCCCAGTATTTGGGAGGTTGAAGACAGAAGAGCATAAAGTTCAAGACCAGACTGGGTTAATGTAGTAAGGCAGTCTTTCACCATAATCCCTACCCAACCCCTACTGCCCAAAACCCCAAACATGAATTGCCAGCAAGTCTTGACCTCTCTCTAGTCTGATTCTCTCTCGCTAGCTAATGAACCCTGTCCCAGGTGGCCTGCCTTCTGCTCAGACCATGCCCTGTCCACTCCTGGGACCTCCAGTCTGCCCTCCATGGGACTTTTATAAAATAGCAACTTGACTAAGATATAATTCACATAGCACACAAGCAGCTCTTTTCAGGGCTGGAGAAATGACTCAGCAGATAAGGAGGACAAACTGCTCTTGTGTGGACCCAGGTTCAACTTCCGGCACCCCACGTGATGACTCACAACCTTCTGTAACTCCAGTTCCAGGGCATCTGAAGCCCTCCCTAGTCTGGCCTCTGTGAGCAATAGGCACATACATGATGCACAGACATACACACAAGCAAAACACTCATGCACATAAAATAAGATCAGAGTAAAAATGGACAACTCAGTGGCTTTTAGTATTTAACAAGGTATGTATGACTTTCACATTGCGTATTTTTAGAACATTTTCATCAGTCCCAGAAACCCCATACCCGTCAGTAGTCACTCCCCATTCCCTTCCTGCCCTCCAGCTCTTGGCTATAATTACTAATTACTACTAATAATTTGTAATTAGTGGTTACTAATCCACTGTCTATTTCTGTAGAATTCTCTATTCTAGGCACCTCACAAAATTAGAATCATACGGTATGTGGGTTCCTATTTGTTTCTTTTTTGGTTTCATCACTTAGTATGTGTTCAAGGTTCACCAGAGTTGTAGTGTATATTAGAACTACATTCATGGTTTGTTGCGGAACATACTGTAATGTGTGGACATTCTACATTTTATTGAAGCCATCCATCCATCGATGGAATATGTTATTTCCATCTTGGCTATCATGATCAATGCTGCTGTCACAAGCATTAAAGTACAAATTTTTGGATGAAAATATGGCATTGTGAATAGTGTATATTTGTTGGATATACTAATGGGTTATACTTTCATGCATGAATATCTTGTACTTTGCTCATGCAGTCCCTCACTATCCTTTCCAGTCAACATTTTCTGCTGGTCACTGTCTTCTTCTCAAGTAGTCATACTATGTTCATGTGGTGTGTGTGTGTGTGTGTGTGTGTGTAGATTCTGCATATGATAAAAAAAACAGCCTTAGTCTGGCTTATTTTTTTGAAACAGGGATTCTCTGTGTAGCCTTGACTGTCCTGGAACTAGCTCTGTAGACCAGGCTGGCCT
>LOJH01032540.1:0-16520 GCA_001685095.1 Ellobius talpinus
AATGGGGCACTGAACTGAACAGAGAATTCTTAACAGAAGAAGTTCAAATGGCCATAGCATGTCATTGTACCTGTATTGGAACTCAATAACTCACTATGTAGCCTCAGTTTGTTCTTGAGCTTCTGTGGGTGCTCTTCTGCTAAAATACGAAGTGTTCTGATCAATGCTGTGTACCACCACGACCAGGTTTCCAGAGAAATTCATTTTAAAACGTCTTTGAAGTAACTTACCTACTTACTACCTATTTCCAGCTATAACTTTAACATTTTAACTTTGGCACAATATTAAAATCAATTCTAACTTCAAAAATGACCAAGAATTTCAAGATTTAAAATTTTTATGTTTTGTGATTTTTTAAGAAAAAATAGTTTGTTGCATAGAAAATTACAGTCATGATGGGACATTGAAATGTTTTACTATTTATCAATACTGTAACCTTTTCAAGAATTATCTGCAAAAAATGATCTCAGGCATAATTAGACTTCTCATAAATAAACAGATAATCATCAATCTAATATTTTGCATGATACTGATTACTGGATGACTAAAATGTTGATTTGGGTTTTCAAAGTTCTTACGTTTGAAATTATTTGAGATTAAATTTGTATTAGTTTAATCATTTATCATTTTTAACCAATGATATTTTAAGTCTACCTATAAGTAAACTTAAATAAGAAATAATTTTATTACTTTTTCCTTTATTCATTTCTTCCTAATGAATTTTGTCATGTAAGGATAGATGCTTTTTATTAAACCTTTACTTAATATACTACTCTACAAAATATAACTTTAATAATTCAATATAATATTTGCTTATTCTAGATGCTATTCTACTATCTGGAATGAAGGAAAAAGTTCTGTCCTAGGCCATCATCACTGAGAGACTGAATCTCTTGGTATGTTTTTTACATGAAAGCTGCAAATTCTAATGAAGGAGGAAAGGCGGCTGATCAGTGCTTATACTATTGAAAAGCAAGAGAGTAATCACGTTTGTTTCCATTCAGTTCATTTAAGTGTTGCAGAGACATCTTAGTCTATTAAGGTAGAATGCATAATGATCTGTGCTCAAGTAACCTTGTAAGGCTTGTGATGAGAACTGACAGAGAAGATAATATATGATCAGGGAGAAGGAAGTAGAAACACAATAATGAACTTCATTTCTTGTTCTCCAATACACACACATACACATATTGTGTATATGCATGTATATACATATGAACATATGTATATATTTGGATTATATGGATTGTTCAAGTTAGTGACACAAATCCTGATTTAATTAGGGAAACTACTTTTTATGAAGTATAATAACAAAATCTTTCAAGTAGAAACAAAAATACAACAGTTTATATCATGAAGAATACTAAGATTATTGTCTTAATTTTATATTCATAATGCTGTGATGGTTTGGCATCTAATGATCACCAAATATTAATTTTTCTCTCTTTGGTATGACCCATGCTGTAGTAAATATTGTAAAAGGAGGATCTTTGGTGTCCTGCTATGACAAAAATCAATGGCACAAATGTCTATTTTCAAATAAGCATATTTTAACCCATGAAAATGGAACTGTTAAAAATCAAAAGATTATAAAGGAACAGGTAAATTTATGTAGCAGATGTACAGTCAGCACACCATACTTTTTCTCGTGAAAGCATATATTGCAAAAAGTGGAGACTGTAGTTATCAGTATCCTTCATCATACAAATCCTACGTTCCACGAATGCTCTCAGTAGTCAGTCACTGGTTTCATGTTCTCAAGGGATTTTAGCTGAAAATAGTGCAAGTTACTACTTAGGCAGATGATTCATATTCTTCATTATTTCATGTTTGTTTACTATTTATTTCTGTGTGTGTACAAACTTTGAGGTGCATATATACCACAAGATGAATATATGGAGGCTGCAGTACCATTTTGTGAAATTAATTCTCTAATTTCACCTACTTGAGGGTTCAGCAGGTTAAATTCAGTTTGCCATATGTGCCTGTACCCATTGAGCAATTTCACTGGCCCCATAAAGTATATTTCTAGAGTCATCATTGTTAAGAAAAAGTTGCAAATTATGATGGAAAAGTAAACTAAAATATGATTGTGTCATTTTGCTGCATATCTATTAATAATCACTTTAGCTCTTGTTTGATAAAACGAATACAGAAAACAATGGACAGAATTTTTTCACACAGAGAAACTGAAATATATTGAAAAATGAAATAATTTTAATTAACATGTATGATATAATGATAAATTACACGTATCCTTACACTCATACATAAACTTATATGTATGTAAAACTTCATCATGTCAATGTGACACACATGTATATATGTGTATATGTATGTATCTAAAACTTCTTCATCATGTCAGTGTGCAAATGTATTGAAACAGTTCCCCATGGAGCTACCTATTCTCAGCTAGAGGTCCCCTGCCTGAAATCGGCAACATACTGTGAGAATCTTCCTTTACGCTTATGATGCTTTACTGTTGTATAAAAGAACAGTTTTATTTTATTTTTCCAGATAACTTCTGTAGCATGTAAGATTTGATTTAATTATTTAAGTAAAATAAAGTTTTAAAGCAAAGTAAAGTCAGCCTTCATTTAGGTAACAGAATGTAGGAAATCAAATTATATTTTTTAAATAAGAAATGAAATACATATGAATAAACCATTTATATCCTGAGTTACTAAAAATTTCTGCTAACATCTGAAAAAATTCAAAAATAAATCATTTAACATGCTACAGTTAAATGTATAAAGAAAAATTTAATTTCTCCCATACCACACTCTTAAACTATTTTTTCTGTACTTAAATTTGCATTTTTACTTTACTAGTAACAATACTTCACAAAAGTTTTATCATTTTAGTAACTGATAACTGTTAACTGAGGGTTTCTGTCCCACCAGGTCCCACAGCAATGTAGTCCCAAATAAACACACAGAGGTCTACATTAATCATAAACTGGTTGGCTTAGTAGTGCAGGCTTCTTATTAATTAATTCTTACTTCTTACATTAAACCACTATTCTTTTTTTAATTTTTCCTTTTTGATTGATTTTTATTGAGCTCTGCATTTTTCTCTGCTCTCCTCCCTGCCACTTCCTTCCCCTTCAACCCTCTCCCAAGTACCCATGCTTCCAATTTACTCAGGAGATCTTGCCTTTTTCTACTTCCCTTGTTGATGTCCCACAGCATATAACATCATCAGAAAATGCACTGGTAGTAGAGTTACTCAGGAAGAATTTGTTTAGGAATCATTATTGTTTATTGTTCTGTACCTAATATTAAGGAGATGTAACCTCTAGGCCTGACAAAGTACCCATTAATAAATGCTCTTATCATGGGAAAATCTAGCACATAATGCATGTGTAAAAGCAGGAATAAATGCTGCCATAAAATAACTTTTAGAAGGAAATGGAACTTAAAACCAATCAATCATATTAAAAAACACAAAATCTGTCTACTTCTAATATTTGTGTATATTACTGAATAATTTATTTGTAACATCAATGCTTCCTTAACAACCCATTCAACAATTTAAATGTTTGTGTATCATTATTGCTAGCTAATTTATATTGCAATAGTTACAATATAATTACCTTTTGGAAAGTTGTAATGACACTATACTTATACAGAAGTTTTAACTGATATTTTAAAATTGTGCATATTCTGTAAAAATAAGGCATTATTTACAATGATTTAATAACATATATGAGCCTTTGTTTGAGTATATATATATACATATATATATTCTTTTGTTAGCATTTTCATGCAATTTATTGTTTGGTATTATTGATAAGGTAAAGAGAAAAGAAATCTAAGCTTTTCCTAGGTGCATATTTATTTTTCATTTCGTGTAAATTCAATAAAATGATTGCAAGTGTTCAAATTGCATAAGGCACAAAACGAATAAAGGATTTTACATGATGGACAACAGCAGTGAAGATCAGAGACTCCTTTTGCTCATGAGATATACATTATTTATCTCTATGTAGTTATCTTTATTTTATAGACTCATTTACTCATTTATAGGTTTGAATAAAATATTCTATCTAAAAGGGAGCTCAAAATAAAAATTATCATGAGAAGATATATTCATACATGTGGCTCACACCTAGCACAGAATTCTTTCTAGCAGTGAATTTGAGGATAAGTACAAGCTTGCTCTAGAATTCAAAGATGAAAGAGTATAAGACTAGCTAGGAAGGGAAAACAGAAACTATAGAACAAAAGGCAGTGCTTTCTAAACATGCACTATGCATGTATCTATACACATAAACAGCCTTGAAAAAGTTATTCTGTATAATTTATTCAAAATCTAAATATTATAAAATTAACATCTAATAAAATAACACTGATTCTTAAAAGTCAATAGTTGAGAAATGGTTGTCATACTGAAAACAATCTACACATTCAATTCAATCCCTATAGAAGTTCCAACACTTTCTTCAGAGAAATGCAAAGTGGTCTTTAAAAATTCACATGAAAACAAACAAAGATGTCTTCCTAACCAAAGAAATCTTCGTCCAAAGAAATATTTCTAGAAATAACTTCATTCTTGGTGTCGAGTTTTATCACAGCATTATTTATTGTAACAAAAAGTGCATGCTACTGGAACCAAGACAGACATGCAGATTGTTGGCTCTAACACAGGACTTGAATTAAACACAGGCTGATACAGCCATTTGATGTTTGGCAATGCTGTTAAAGATATATGCTGAAGGGGAAAAACACTCCTTAAAATGTTTACTGAGGAAGCTAGACATCTGTGTGGAACTCCATGAAGCTAGATCACTATCCTTCTTGTACTGAAATTGACACCATGTGGATATTGTTCCTAATTTAAGAGTTGAGAGTGTAAGGAATAAAACTATGAAACCTATAGAGAAATAGTAGGTAAAATACCTAAGATAATCAGGGGTTTTGTGACTATGACTCTAGTTGTTTAGCAGTATATTTGCACTTAACTAATGGGGTCTAATGAAGTTACAAAACTTGAGCACAGCAAATAAAACAGGCCATAAAGTGAAGAAACAGCCCACAAAATGTAATGAAACATCCACAAAATGAAACACCTCTTTCAAACTGTATATCTGACAGGATTAATACCTGGAATAAACACACATTCACACACACAAATACACACACACACACACAAGAAAAATAAACAAAAAAGACAATTGAGCAAATACCACTTCAGGGTATGTACCCAAAGAATACAAGGCAGATGTCCCCGAGATCTGTGCACAGCACTATGACCACATCACAATTCATCACAGCTATGTTATGGAATCAGTTAGTTCTCCAAATAGAAATGCATGAAGATAGTGTGATGTAAATGGACAGGGGAAACTTTTCAGCAGTTAATGGCAATGAAGTGGCTTTTTGGAGGTTAACATTTGTAACTGGAGTAAGTCATTTAAAATAAACTAAGACAGTCTCTGAAAGACAAGTGTTATATGTTTTCCTGTTTCATGCATGTTTACTAGATTTCATATAGATACATGAAATTATGTAGGTAAATGTGACATTAAAGTAAGAGTAAGCACATAAAAAGAAACAAAGGGAACCAGCTGGAGTGGGGAGAGTAGAGATATGGCAGAATATGAGGGTTCAGGGGTGCGGTGGGAATCTACTCAGTGTGAAATAAACACTTACATGAAAGTGTTCTTTTGCAGCCCAGCATTACAATTAATTTGTACACAAAAACTTAGAACAAAAAAAATTATATAGAAAATATATTCAGTGGATTATGATAACCATTAATCATATAAGGAACATATTTAAAAGCTATAAGCATACTAATTTAAATGAATTTGTCTCAGATTACAATTCTATGACTACTACTAATAATTTAATCAGTCTAAATCTGTTTCCTTAGAAACAAATGTGAATTAATAGTATCATTTTGATGATGTTCTCTCCACTCCCCATAGCAACCTTTCCATTTCTGCCTATAAATTATAAATTATGATATTGAAATTTGCTCTCAAGCAAGATTGAGAATGTCCTCTAATGTACTTATTCTGAAAAACTTTTAGTTGATGCATCTTTAACATTACTGGTGTCTAATAGCTGTGGATCATGAATAAAAATTTTAATCTAGAATTAAGAATTAATAATTAATTTAATCATGGGGAAACTCTCCATGATTAAAAAACTAATTGTCAGCATCCTAACTGTCCATGGTGTTCAGCTGAGAAAATTTCTAGGCACCATTCAAGGGCATCCCAGGCACTCACTGTGGCAGTCTTTAAACATCAGCACATTGCAGTCTTCTCTACACATTGTTACTACTTACACATTGCTCATAAATACATAACTTCAACTTAAATTATATGTTTATATATAAGGTATCGATGTAACCATCTATTCATCATCTATTATCAATCCATTTTCTATCTGTCTATCTGTATACCTATCTAACATCTATCTATCTATCATCTATCTATCTATCTATCTCTATCTATCTATCTACCATCTCTCTTTACTTGTTTTACCAAGATCTTTCTTCTTTTTTGTCTTCCTCTTTATTTTATCTATCTTTATCTGTTATCTGTTCTACCATTGCAAATGAAGGTGCACAGGAAATCTCTTAAGGAAATATCAGTGCAAAAGGTGATATAGGAAGTCAAGAATTTAGTGTACACATATAGGTTTCTGTGAACCATTTTCATAAATAAAACATGAAAGCCACAAGAAAAAATCATCTGAAGGGTGTAGAACAACCACTGCATAATAAAAATGAAAAAAACGTTGTATTTTTGATTTTCTTTCTGTGATTTTATGTCAGTCTTCCTGCAAAAATGAAAACTGCCTAAGAATGTTCTTCCATCTATCAAAAGTACCAAATTTTAATAGTTCCATAATATAGGAATTTCATTTAACACCTATTTTCACTATGTGTCTCTTTATAAATTTGGAAAAAAGGAAAAGAAAAAGAGACTCTCATATTGTAATGATATTTCAATAGGAAATTCTAACCATGACTATTTCATTTTATAACATGGTGACTTTCATTAACACAAGAAATTTTTTCTGTTGAGTTATCCCGAATATGGCTAGATCTGAAATACATTTGGCACTCAAATTCTTAATGAATAAATAATGCCATTTAACCTTTTAAATTATTGCTGATATTAATAAGGTTGATAATGTTCATCCAAGATTATTAAGATATAATTAGATAGAGAAGATTAGTATTGAATATATTACAGATGTTAAATATATAACTCATTTTCTGTCTTTATTTTCCAATAATGTTCTGCTTAAGAGACATCTGACACAAATGAATCTCAATCAAGTGAACTACATGGGTAAAATTTTCCACATAAATAAAATAAAGCCAAACAGAATGACAGTCATGAAAAAGGAAAAAAAAGCTTGTTTATGCAAAATCCTGAATAATATGCAAATGTGTTTCAAATCAGTATTTGCATTTTCATATTAATAATCATAAAATTATATTGTACAATATTGCTCCACTAGAATAGACTTCTTATTAGCATGACATTTATATATTTTTTCTAGTTGAGAACAATGAAAGAGTATTACTTAAGTATCTAACAAGTTTGGTCATGTAAGTAATATTCAATGAGACCAAAGACTGTGAAAATATAATGATGTTCTTATCTTATAATTATAGTGATCAGCTCCAGAGCACAATATAATACACCCTAAATAATTAGCATTGCCACTTCATAAAGCATCATGAAGTCATTTCTTTGTCCATCCTACATCCTGGGTTCAGATAGAGGTGGAATGCCTGAAATTTTTAAAGTGATTAATCTGTCACACAATCTCACCAATATTTTTGTAGTTTTGAATGTGTAATTAATAATAAATACTTTCTGGTAGTATATTTAGTATGTTCTAGAGAAATATTCATAGCAGGGGAGCCTCATTTTACTACTAAAGCCATATGTCAGCATGTTCTGGGTAACTGGCAAATTATTATATCTGCTTGATTAGTTTTATAGACTTTTATTCTTTTGATACAGGTGTAATATTTTCCTTTATAGTCATATGAAAAGCCCTTATATTGAGTAACCACTGATGTTACTACTTTGTCTCTTAATCTATGTCATCTTATTTGGGTTTTCTATGTGAAAAATGATTTGTTTATTTGGAGTTCTATTTAATAAGATTTTGTTTCGTTAGGAATATCAGATACTAACACTACAGCATGTTGATAAAGAACTAGATTTTGCTCCTTGCTATGCCCTGGTGCCCAAGAGGTGCTATTATCAAAAACCCTCTTTGCAATGAGTGTACTGCCGAGGGGTTCCCAGAGGCACATAACATGCGTTAGAGCTGTAATCCCTGCAGATTGACTGGAATTATTATGCGTAGGAATAATGCCTTCTTAACCTCCCTACTGCTAAGATTAATGCAAATACTTTGTTTGTCTTCTTTGAGAAACGAATTCACTCCTATATTAAAAGTGGGAGTCAATCCCACCTGGGACTTGTTTTTACGTGAACCTTTTCAAACATAAAACCGTATTTCTCAGTACTTGGCTAGAGAAGTAGATACACTGACACTTTCAAAGATTTCCCCCCTCCTTTAATTCCCACTATTGTTTTGAATTTGATCTAAAAAGATTGTGCTTTTTTTCTTAATTTCAGGAATTAGCTGACATATTGTGTCTGTGTTTTAGGCACTTTTACATTTTCCTTTTGGTAATTGGTTGCTGTATATTGTAGTTAGTGCCACAACTGGAGAAAATTTTTATTTTTAATGACTATATTTATTGTAAAGCTGTTAGAATTATTCTTAAACATCCTAGGTGGGCAACTGAAATTAACTTATTTCATTGGAGTGCCATGGCACTGGGGGTCTCTGTGCGGGTGTTTCCAGAGACGAAGTAAAGATGAGAGTTTTCTCCTGACTGGTGTATTGAATCTTAGGAGGCATTCTGAGGAAAAGGTGAAAAGTCAGAGGCGGATCCAGGCTGGAGGACAAAAATCATCCCTTATGGCATTTATTATGAGAAGGTGGAGAAGAGAAGATTTAGTACATATAAACTTAAAAATTTTAACCTCAAAGCCTGTGTAACAAGATTTTGTAGAGTAAATAAAAAACAAAACTAAAAATGGTTAAGCAGTTAAGTCCACTGGCTGCTCTTGCACAGTCCTGGGGTATGATTCCTAGCACCCAGATAGGGGCTCCAATTCCAGGAGATCAATGCCCTCTTCTGGCATCTGTGGGCATGCTGTACACATGGTGCACAGACACAAATCCAGACAAAACATTCAAATGTAAAGCAAACATTGAATCTTTAAAAATACCAATCAATTAACTAACTTTTTAAAACACAAATTTTAGCCTATAAATCATTGATTGTCAACAACCTTAACAACTTGATATTAAACATTGGCAGAGAGGTTGTTAATCATATTTTAACTTAATATTTCATACTATTTCATTTATTTATTTGTTTATTTTATATTCAAGCCACAATCTCCCTTCCCTCCTCTTCTCCAAGTCCCCTCCACCTCCCCAATCCACGCCTCCTCCATTTCTATTTAGAAAAGAGTAGGTCACCCAAGGATATTGACAAAACATGACATATGAAGTTGTTAGGAGTCAGACTAAGCACCTCGCCTTGTATTAAGACTGGGCATATTTAACTTTATTTCTTCTTTTTTTGAGAGGGATCAAATTAGATTTAATTATTGTTACAAATGAACTTTTGGATATATGATTCCAAAGTATCTCAGAAATAGCCTATATTACAATAGCGTTCTATGGTAATGATCTATGTCACTATATAATACACTAAAATAAATGAGGATTAATTGGGCATATAAATCTTGGTCTCATTCTTACTTAAGTTTTGTAAATTGTAGTTTAAGCTGGTGTGGAATTTGTGTTCTAATATTTGCTAGACTCATCGTTTTTGTTGGCTGTTTGATTTCTTCTGGTGATTGTTATCACCATACTGTTCTAACTATGCCAGTGGAAAAGTTGTACAGGCTGGGACAGTCTACTCACAAGGGGAGCAAATGTTACTGGGCTTTACTTTTGTTTTTACAGGAGAAAACCATCTTCTCTTTCAAGGGCTTGGTGAAGGTCTGGTTTACATTGCAGGCCCAAGAGATATAATCTAGGGAGAGAGATGCTGCATGGTCAGCTAAAAATGCAGTTTTTTAAAAAAAAGGCTTTTTATCTATTTGATTTGTTTATCTTACCTAATTCCCTGGTTCTAAATATAACAACATCTTATCTGTAGATTCACTTAACCAGAAAAGGTTAGTAACCATGCTAGCAAGTAATCATGGCCTCCAGGTGACTGATTTACCTTCCTGACTAGGTCACAACCTTCATCTGATCATTTAAAATTTCCATTTGATAAGGCTGGTTGAAGCAGAAATAGTCACTGGCCTTCCAATGTTCAAAATATAATTCTAATATTTGATGTGTTTTATGAAATCATTTTCTGTTGTATTAAGGTCTTTCTTGTCCAGCTCTGTGCTCTTTCAGCCTCTGATTGAATGTTTTCCAGACTGTGGGTCATCTGTAATATTTTCTTTTCTTTTTTTTTATAAAACCTAACCCAGTGGTAATGGGCTTTAAGCTGATCACTGTCTTATCTGAAATTGTTTCTCTTTAATTCAGGATTTTCTCAAATCACTGCTGACCTACTGCTTGGAAATCACAAATCTCCAACTAATTCCTGATGTGGGGGATTATTCAGCAACTCTGTACACACATATAGCTTTGGGTACCTCTTTTAACACCATGGTTTTTTTCTTCCTTGTCTATTTTTATGTACTGTATGTATGATTATTCTAAGAGTATTATTTTGAAAATAGAAAAAGAAAATATTAAACTCAACAAACATTATTTGTAAATCCAAAATAAGTTCTATGATCATGAAAAACAAAAATGATAAATGATGTATAAGAATATTACATCTATGACATTTACCACTTGAATGCACAAAGAATTAAGTTAAAAGGCTTCTTGAATATATATTTCTCATCCAAAGTTTTTATCTCTCCTGAATTTTCATTTTCATAACTATCATTTCACAAAATTGTTATTCTTCATTTCTCCTGTTTTCTGATTACATATTAAGAGGATAGTTTTTAAAACTAAAGTTTATTAAATAAGTAATTTTTTATTTTATTTTACATCCAAAAGATAACCCAATATGTCCATACAATTTCATTTGAACAAGTAGTGAATTATTGATCTAGGTGGGAACACTGTCAAATAATGCACACCTAATTTTGTGTAATGTTAGCAGAGGCTTTTTTATTTTTTGTTTCAAGAACATACTACTCAAGACAGAATTATTTCACACTACATCACACAGTTACAACTTGAAAAGCTGGAAAATGTAAAACTTAAGAGTGTCATAGTCCACACCCACAACACTTTCATCACTGTTCCTAAAGTGTTACGCTTCGACGATTGTCATTAAGGGTTTGATTTTAGTAGAATCAAAACTATGTAGAGAAACAAGCCTCAGGCATTTAACATTAAGTAGGAGGAAGATATTTAAGTGACTGACATCAATAATTTACTTTCAGGTTGTATGAAACTATGCCCTCTTTCCATCGTGCTTCCTAATGGAACGGTAACTCCATTGGTCTAGATGTGTAGCTTTTTCTAAGTAACAAGATTCAAATTGAGATCTTACTTGGTACTTACTTTAATGAATAGAGAAAACAAAATCAGCCATTTGTGATGATGAAAGTGTCTCTATGTAAGGACTCACACTCAATAATCGTAGGCTGTTTTATCATTTATACTTTTTCATTTAAATGTATTTTTATCTAGTACATCCGAGCATAAAGTTGTACACAAATAATGAGATACTATGTGATGTTTTGATGCATATATATGCTGTGTAATACTTGAATCAGGTAACCAAGTACCTTTATAAGAAATGAAGCATAAAAGGCATTATAGTTTATGAATTGAAAGCAGGTATTAGAAAGTAATGGCATGAAACTCTTATGAGTCAGAGACAAGAGACTCATGTGTCTACAAATCTCTCCAACTTTCTCTAGTTACAGCATCAGTATAGCAGGTACTTTCCTAAATCCCACAGACTTTGCTCACAGTCCAGTGTAATTTATTCTGTGCTCTATGTAAAAATGCCTTCTTTATTTCACCGAACATTTTTTATGAAATATGTTCAATATTTTTAAAAGGAAATCACATATTTCAAATTAAGTTTAGTATTTGAACTCAGAAATCAAAATTAGAACTGCAAATCTTATAAATTATTTTGCATTTTGATCATTAATCTACTTTAATAACTTTGGTTGAGAATGATCATATGTAACAGAAGTAGGTTGAAATATAGGCTGGGATATTTCTGAACAGAGATGTACTTTCTTTCTATGAAAGAACCCCAGAATTAAACAACTACCAAAGATAAAAGAGGGCAAAAATGAATAATTGCAGAAGAAAGAAACCAACAGAATATCCTCACAGGGGAAAAATAACATTTTCATTTAAGTATGTGAGTAGATGGAGTCATTTTTTCATATTTGCCACATTGTCATCAATACTTCCATGTACACCAGTACAAACATTTGCAGTAATCGATGTGTGCCTAACTCATTGTCATGTAGCTGAAATGACATCCTAGGGGCAAGTAACTTATAAGTATAAAAATTGTTTTGGCTCATGGTTATGGTAGTTTCTCTCAGTAGTCAGCTGCTCCTTTGTTTTGAGCACATCAAGGAAAAGAACATGTGGTATGACAAACTAACAACATCTTGAAATGAGAGAGACGTGGTCTTCAGGAGAGGTTGTATGATCCCTGTCAGGAGTTAGGACTCACTGACCCATGGCTATATATTGCTACTTCATCTCCTTCCTGCAGGTACACTTAGTGCTATCCTGGGGACCAAGCTTCCAGGACGTGGACTTCTGGAAGAAGCTCATCCTATGAAGTAACTGATGGATTGACATAAAAGGCATCTTCATTGAGTCACTATTGGCTCTATCTCTCCCTCTACTGGGTTTCCTGGTTGTCCAGTGTAATATAGTGGGCAATATAATGCTAATCACATTTGGTTGATAATCAGAAAGCACAGAAACAATTTGGGCAATATAATTTAAAACACTTTGTAAAAAAATAAGTATAAATAAAATAAACTTCACTGATGTGGTAGTCCTCTCTGTGTGTTGTGATTATCATTAATGAACAAAGAAACTGCTTTGTCCTGTTGATAGGCCAGAACTTAGGTAGGCAGGGAAGGTGGAACTGAATTCTGGGAGGAAGAAAGCAGAGTCAGAGAGACACCATGGAGGCGCCAGAGACAGACACAGAATCTTGTTGGTAAGCCACTGCCACGTGGTGATATACAGATTAATAGAAATGGGTTAAATTAATATAAGAGTTAGCCAATAAGAAGCTAGAGCTAATGGGCCAAGCAGTTTCTTAATTAATACAGTCTCTGTGTGATTATTTTGATTCTGGTCAGCCTGGACAAACAAGCAGCCTTCCTGTTACAGATGGCCCTACTGCAACACTTCAATCTGGTTGAAATTAAATTACATTTTTATAAGCCATGTTGTCATTTGGCTAGGTGCTTCTTATGAAATTGTATGGACTATTTAGTTATTTGGAGAATTAACAAATTTAAAAATAAAAGACATTTTCAATGAAAGACTCATTTAAAAGTATTTACTTAATATTGCACATTTCCAAACCTCTTCATTCATTCCAATTATAAATCTCTAGAGCACTCATTACTACACAGCCCAGGGTACTTACCACATACTATCCAGTATTATGCAAATAAGAGTCATTCATAATGAAGGCTATCACCAGAGAATTCTAGAAGTGCAATATTGAGAAGAGCTGCTTCATTATATACCTTCAGGTTACTCTGTACTCTTTTGAAAAAATGACTTAAAATATATACTAAATAATTGCATATTCAGCAACAATTAAAAGATGTATTTTCCTATATTTTTACTTTTTTGCATAGTCTTACATAGAGCTTGAGATGCCATTGGCTTGCATTTTCTTTTGTATGCAAATAGCCTTATGCATGAGTAATGTGATAAAAAAGGCACACTGTAAGTGAGAAACATCCAATTTATATTTACAGTTAATAGGTGAATTTGTGGTTAAGACTATTTAAATATAAGCAAGAAAACAAGAAAAATTTTATCTCATATTAGTAAAGAGATTACCCATACTTTAAAATCTGATGATGATAAACACCTGAGTTTGAGATTCCAAACATACTCAAAATCAAATTTCTGCCACTGACTAGACAAAAGTCAGGGACCAATACTGATGAATTATTTTGGTGACAGTCTTTCCTTTTTATAAAGTTTGAATGGTTTAGTAATTATGTAACTGGAAGACAGCCACCAGAGTTAATTGTTTATGTGACCACAAGGGTTTGACAGAGAGAAAATCTTCAAAAATTTCAATGTAAGTTTATAGTATTAAAATTGTTAAAAATTTGAACTTGAAAAGTTTATAGTAGTTTTAAGAGTAAGTTTTATTGTGCAAAATCATTTCAATATAATTTACCAAATTGAACCAATGAGTCACAAAGAAAAGATAATAACTAAGCATATGATAACATTTTATTCATATTTCTAAACATTAGAAAATAAATAAATTAAAAAGAAAGATATATTCATTTTTCTCCCTCACTATACTTTGAGGATATAGCTGTGTTTTGCAAAGCAAACACTGCACTTTTAAGTAAAAGTAAAAGTTGTTCTGAAGAGTTATTGCTATAGTGATATTTTTAAAGACCACAAAAACAACTCTACTTATTTTACTTTTGTTTGTTTCCTGTCTTTTTGAGAAATGTGTATTTATATATGTGTCTGTCTATAAATGCTAAGAGGTGATTTTAACACATCTCTGTTGAACCAGTAATTATCCTTAATTTTAAATAACTAAAGAGTAAGATAACTGGTATGGGACTCCCCTCTGTATGCTGTGTATATGTTTCATTATCATTGGTTAATAAAGAAGATGCTTTGACCTATGGCTGGGTAGAATATAGAAAGGTGGGAAATACAAACAGAGATAACAGAAGAAAGAAGGCAGAGTCAGGCAGATGCCATGTTGCTGCCAAACGAGAAGGACACCAGAACCCATCAGGTAAGCCACAGCCTCATGGCAATACACAGACTAATAAGAATGGGTTAATTTATGATGGCAGAGCTACATAGGAATATGCCTGAGTCATTAGCCATGCTGTGTTGTAATTAATACAGTTTCTGTGTGATTATTCAGTTCTGGGTTGCTGGGAAACCAAAGCGAAGTCTCCATATACATAACGGTGTCCAAGCATTTGTGGCTACCCCACATGGCCTGCCACCCACTTGGGGTTAGTAGAAAGGCAGCTGAGATCATGCCTGGCACTCAGTGCCCCCTCCTGGACAGGCAGCTGGATGGGGTTTGCTAGGCATGCAGAGGCAGGAGAATATGGCAGATTTCTGCCACCATACACAGAGATATTTCCAGGCTGCACAACATGCTGCATGGCAAATTTAGCTATTAATAAGACAAAAGAAGACTTATGTGCTGCATGTTACTTCCCAGAATTGAGGTGGTGAGCACAACTCCTACCCAGCACTTTCCAGAGCTGATGGTAAACATACCCTGCCATATTGAAAGGATGAGAGAGGCAGAGCCAGAATCCTTGGTCACCACGACCACGGAGCTTACCATGAAACGCTCCTTGTCAGATAAGGATTTCAGGTATTCAATAAGACAGATTTAGATATAAAAGACCTCTAAATGAGAGACAACATGATTTAACAATATACTTGAGCTTGAGAGAAAGAGAGAAAAGAGTACAGACAGTTATGATAAAAAGAAATAGTTTTAAAAAATAAAACAAAGTCTTTAAGGAGACCTTAAAAATATTTTAAAAAGTCATGTAGAAATGGAATATACAGAGTCTGCATTATGTATATTATTGTATTTTCTTTGGACATTTGACTATTAATGAGTTAGCTGCTGTAAAACATTTGTTTCTGAGGGCTGCTAAGCTAACCCAACATATATATTTTGAAGGTAACTTGACTTCAAAATTTGAATACAAGGACATGTTACTTTGAAAAAGAACCTAAGGATAGTGGTTTGATTAAAGAAGACCCCACAAAAGGTCTCCATGAACCCTAAAATTACTTTGTCCAACAAACAGCAAGAAGCAGTTTGGAGAAAACAATACCCAAATTCCCAAAATGATTGTATATAAATGTTTGTTTTCATTTAAAATGAGATATGATATGGAAATTAATCCTTTCATTGGTGTGGACTTTGGACTATTATTACAAAATTAAGGTCAATTTTGTTATATGTGTATTTCTACTCTTATTTAAGGTATTATATTTACATAGTTCTTTAAAAAATATAACATATTTGATCCCAACAAAATTGGGAATACAAATTCCTTTTTTAAAATTTATTAAAATTTTCCATCTCCTCCCATCCTCCCATTTCCCTCCCACTTCCCCCTCCCCCTCCCCCTTCCTCTCCAGTCCTAAGAGAAGTCAGGGTGCCCTGCCCTGTGG
>LOJH01032541.1:0-14917 GCA_001685095.1 Ellobius talpinus
GAGAGCCTGGAGGGCTCATCCCCTCCCAGGGGAACTGAGGCAGCAGACAGAATGGAGCCTTGTCCAGCAGCCTCTTAACGTGTACTCTGCTCCTGGGTATTACAAGGCAGTCCCCAATGCTAATGGCAGGAGACAAAATTCCTGGGGACCACAAGGCCCATCACAGCCTCCCTGCTCTTCCTGCCCACCGTGGAGGAACACCACCCCAGCCGAGGAGTTACCCAGTTACCCAGTCTCTCCTGGAGGTTTTCATCTGGGCTGTCAGTGAAGACAAATGTCTGTGGGAAGACGGAAGTGTCAGGATAGGTTGATGGAGGGAGGCCCCAATCCCCAGCCCACTGAGGCCACACCCCAGGTTAACCCACACACAGGGGGACTGCAGACTTGTGTCCTCTGTCCTCAGCCACACCCTCCTTGTGCCCATGTACAACTAAGCTCTCAGGGACACACACTCGGGGTAAACCAGCCTGCTGTGGCTGCTCTCCAGGACCACACACCCTTAGCCAACTCATCCCTCTTCTGCATTGTAGAAGAAAGAAAGCGGGTTGTAAACCAGGTAGTGGTGGCTCACACCTTTAATCCCAGCACTCCAGAGACAGAGAGGAGGACCTCTGAGTTAAAGGCCAGCCTAGACTACACATAGAAACCCTCTCTCAAAAAACAAACAGAAGAAAAGTGTTGAAAGTTTCTGTCCTACCTGTCCCTCGGCTGTTCAGTCCCAAAGAAACAAAGGTTTATATTAATTATAAACTGTTTGCCCTATTAGCTCAGGCTTATTATTAACTAGCTCTTACAACTTAAATTAACCCATAATTCTTATCTAAGTTTAGCCACATGTCTTGGTACCTTTTCTCATTAAGACGTTTTCATCTTGTTTCCTGTCTGACTGGTGACTGTGTCCCTGCCTTTCCTTTTCCCAGAATTCTCCTAGTCTGATTACCCTACCTATACTTCCTGCCTGGCTACTGGCCAATTGATGTTTTATTAAACCAGTATGAGTGACAAATCTTTACAATGTACAAGTGTACAAGAGCATTATCCCACAGCAAAAAAGAAAGCAGGCTGAGTAAGCCATGGGAAGCAAGCCAGTAAGCAGCACCCCTCCATGGCCTCTGCTTCAGCTTCTGCTCTGGGTTCCTGCCTTAACTTCCTGCCCTGAGTTCTTCATGATGGATTGTAACCTGTAAGATAAAATAAACTTTTTCCTCCCGAAGTTTCTTTCCATCATGGTGTTTATCACAGCAAAGAAAGCAAAGCTCCTCTAACCTTAACCCACAGGAGTGTATAAACTGAAGAACTTCCCTCATCCATGCCCTCACAAACCACACCATTAGGGAATAGCCACACCACATAGCCACACCGTGCAACCACAAACCCTCGTCCAAGTACAGAGACCACTAAGTGCCCCAGAAATCTCACACACTGGCACAGTCCTGATTTCTCAGATTTGGCATGTGCCAGAAGGGTCACCCACGCCTCCTCCCTGTGACCTCCTAAAGATGAGGCTCAGCGGGATTCTAACACACAGACCTGGGCTTGTTTCTTATTTTGCTTATTTATTGAAATGAGGTCTTACACTGTGGATTAGGCTGGCCTGGAACTCCACTAACCCCAAACTGACCTAAAACTGGTGACAATCTTCCTGTATTAGCTTCTTGTGTGCTGTGATTACAGGTGTGACCTGGCATGACTGGGACATTTCTTGCCACCCCTAGGTGGGTGAGAATCGATCGCTTAGTCAAACAAATACCAACTCCAAACCAAACAGCTTCAAACCCTCCAGAATCTACACGTGGGCAAGACAGAGCTACAGCAGGCAGGTAATATATTGTCACCCCCACTCCAGAGCTAGCCCAGTGTATACAGACCTTCCCTACTGCCCAAACAGCACACATTATCACAGAACATCCTGAAGGCCTTTGGTGATGTCCCTGACCTTTGGGCTGCTCAGCCAGCATTTGGAACAATTTTAAACCACTTCTAGGTGAGGGCTGAAGAAACAGTGTCCCCATGTTCAAGACCTCTGGAATCCTTATCCCCCACCGGACCCAGGCCTGGGTGGCCTCCTCTGTCATCCTTCCAAGACCAGGATTCCAGCTATAGTGATCCTCCTTGTTCACCCACGATGTCTTCACACCACAAACCCTCCCAGACCAAAACAGACCATGTCCTGAGCCTCAGTTTACCTGTCTGTAAAGTAGGAGAGCACAGTGTGAGCAAAGTGAGATTCATGTAAGACAGGAAGAGTGAACAGGAAGTTAGAGTTGAGAGGGAGGCAGGCTCTATGTTTTATATCTCACAGGGAACAAGGGCACAGGAGCCCAGAAGCCAGGGGTGGGGCACTGGGAAAGGGGGGGCATGAGGGAACCAGACCTCTCTCCCAAGGCCTACCACCCCAAGTTTACTTCCGAGCCACTGTCATCTCTCTACCTTGACCCTCAGAACTATTGTCCCCTCAGAATCCGATGGATGGCACCTGTTAATGCCATGAGTCCCTATTTCCCTTAGGATAAGTGTGGTCTGGACCGGAGAGATGGCTCAGCAATTAAGAACACTTTCTCCTCTTCCAGAGGACCCAGGTTCAATTCCTAGGACCCACATAGTGGCTCACAGCTGATCTGTAACTCCAATCCCAGGTAATCCACTGCCCTCTTCTGGCCTCCATGGGTACTGCATGCACATAATGCACAAGACATACATGCAGACAAAAATACCCATACACACAAGAAACACTTTTAAAAAAGTTAAGTGTGGTCAAGGAAGAGACATCTAACCCTTGCCACCTAATGTGACTTTACCTCAACCCTTCCTGCCCTGCCCCTGGGACTTCTCTAAGATTTCTTTCAGTTACCCTGACACATTACAGACACATCTTCTGCACATTCTGAGCCCTTTAAACCTGAAACTGCCAACTCTAGCACCGCCCCCCAAGAGACCTTCCCTGACATCTGCCAGCTACTCCAGAGGACCCTGCACTGCTTCCCACTTTCTCCTCAGCCCCTCCCACCAGAAGGTAGCATCCTGTCTGTCCCCAGTGTGTCCCAACACTGGTAGGAAGGCCTCTCTCAAGACCTTCTGAGCCCTCTTCCTGGGGTCTGCTTCTGCCCATCACATTGAGCTGGTGCCAGAGCCCTGGCTGTTCAGGGGAATTCGAGTGACCTCGGCCTGGTATCGTCCTCTCTACCCCTTCCCCACACAACATTGTCCCCTGGACCCTGGAGCCCCTATCCATACCTGCTGCATGGCCTCCTGATGAGCCCCAGCCTCTCAAATCCCTGCATCATAACTTTTCCCTGGAGGACAGAGCATCAGGACTGAGCTACTAAAAACTACAAGCAAGGGCCAGCACTGAAGCTGTGACCTAACACTTACCCAGCATGCTCAGGCCTTGGGTTCAATCTCTAACACTAGGTGGGGGAAGAAGGGGAGAAACCCCCTACCCCCTAAAAAAGGCAAGAGCCAGTTTTATTGATAGAACAAGCACCTGCACTTGCCTGTATAAGGCCCTGGATTCCATGACCAGCATCAAAAAGGTGAGCGCCCCCCCATCCTCTTCCCACTTGCTAGGTCCCAGAGCCCTGGAACCACAGTGCCTGTCTTCTTCCCCTTGTGCCCCATGTGGTCCGTCCACCCACCTCACCCTCTGCAGTATCCTGGCTTCTGTCTTTCTATGCTCCCAAGGCTCGTCCTGGCCCACCCTCCTCCTGGGTCCCCAGGCTGTCTTCCTTGGCCTCTGGTTGTATTCTGCTCTCACCCAAGCCCTACTCACAACACAGGTCTAGAGGGAGCTGACCAATGAGTCAGGCCTTTCTTGCCTGACCACATTTGCCACCAAATGGCTATGGGGTAGCAGAAGTCACACAAGTCCAGAGCATGGGACAGACTAAGAATACTTGCTGAGGTGGAGTGGGGGTGGAGCAGAGTTAGGAAAGGACTAGGGTCCAGGCCAGAGTCTGGGGGACTGGAGAAGGCCCAGGAGCCCATTGCACAGGGTGGTGGGTGGGAGCAGCAGGCTGCATTTGATTTATTTAAGCAAGAGACCCAGACAATAGTTAGTTGCAGTTTCACAGGCTGAGGAAACAAAGAGAATGGGAGGCTGCTGGCGCAGGGGAGGGGGTGGCCGGGGACCATCTGCTGCAGTGAAGGGGAGCCAAGGCTGAAGCCTTCTCCCCCTGCCCAGCCCCCACCCGGGAGGGGACTAGAGAAAGAAAAGCTCCTTGAAGCTCAAAACACACAAAACAGCCTTCTCCGCCCACCCCCTCTGCCAGACAAAGGCCATACATGAGTCTATCCAAGCACACTAAGCTGGGGCCACCTGTTACCCCATCACCTTTAACCAGCCAGGTGCCCAGCACTGGAGTTAACCAGCTAGGGCTGTTTCCAGATACACTTGTATTGTGCAAATGTGGAAACAGAGGGCCTGTAGCCAAGATTACAGGGAAAAAAAAATAAAGCCTAGAAGTAAGAAACGGGTCTCCCTGTCTCCTGTCCTTCCAGAACCTTTTCCTCTGCTCTGGTTGGGGTTCCAACACCTCTCCTGCCCCTGCCTGACCTCACTGTGGATGGGAAGTCAGTACTTGACATTTAGGTGGTTAGCACCATGCCTCTGACGGAAGCCCCTTAGAGACACCGGCAGGTGCCCCTTGACCAGGTCAGTTAGGCTTCAGCTTCTTTGCCAGCCTTGTTCTGCCAGGCACTAGCACCTCAGCTGATGTCCCAGGACCAGCCTTCCAGTAACCCTGGCAGCTCTGATTTGGGAGCCTGGCAGGAAAGAAGGGGGCCCCACTGAGAAGCAGGAGGGAAGCCCACTATGCTGTGGCCCACAGTCCTTCTGGGTGACTCTGACCAGCCTGTTCTATTCTGCAGCCTTAGTTTCCTCATTTGGGGCTAGGGCACCATCATGGTGAGCAAGACAGGAAAGGCAGGGACCACGTGAGGCCTTGCTCCCTGGGACACATAGACGCAGCTCCATAGACAGGAAGGTCTGTGTGGAGGGCCAGCCCTGCTGGCTTCCGAGGAGGAACCATGCTCTCCTCAAGACAAAAAAAAAAGAAAACTGTATTGACATGGGAGTTCTGGGGATGCAGGAAACTCTACTGGGAAAGGGCTCATGCCTGTACCGGATGTTGTGCCAGGAAACAGGGAGGCAGGCATCCTCTTCAGGTACCCCCACCTTTCCCTCACTGAACAGCCTCCTCTCCTTGGCCTCCCCCCCTCGTGCTCAACCACTTCCTCCCACAGAGCCAGCAGCCACAATGGGGGGCAGACTATGTGTATGCACACGTGTCTGAAACCACTTCTACCTCCTGAGGTGGTCTCCAGTGCCCCCCATCTCTGGCTTTGACTGATGGGGTCTTGAGTATGAGGAGGAAGGCTCTGGCTTTCAGGAACCACACTTATTCCCCACACTTTCTTATTGTGTTTAGCATATGTGACTGTGTGTGTGAGCACATGTACACACACATGCACACACATGCGCGCGTGCGCGAACACACAGGTATTCCACATGCCGGGATCTCCACCTCACCTTGACCTCCTGCCCACTCTGCCTTAGCCACTGCCTCCCAACGGCAGCACAGGAAACTGGGAGGCTAGACACCCCCCCCCGCACACCCTCGGCAGCACAGTGGGGAAGGAACTGAGAGGAAGCCTCCTTCAAGCAGGTCCCACCTCAATGTCTGCCCAGCATCCACACCACACCCCTGCTACAGGCAGCCTCATCCATCCCCAGAGCCGGATAGGCAACTACTCAAGTCTGGTGGGTTGCACCTTCCTGCGGGCTCTCAAATATCCACCATGACCCTGAGGCAAGTTAGGACCAAGAATCTAAGAGAGGGGGGGACCCAAAATGGGACAGAGGAGCCTAAAGCAGAGCCCCAGATGAACCCAACAGATGTAGACTTGTGAATCCGAGGAGCCCCTGGAGCATGGCAGTGGGGGACAGGCATGGAGGAATGAACGACTGGAGAGATCCCAGAAAGACCCCCCAGTGGGCAGCTTCTCCCCAGACCATCAGGAAGACCCCTGTGAGCTCCTCAGCCAGGAGCTTTCTCGGGCCTCAAGGCGGCCTGCCTGTCACCTGTTGCCTGGTCCTGGAGACCCACGTGTCAAGTAGCAGGTCCAGGCGAGAGCGGTGAAAGGCCCTGGTTGTCTTGACTGCGATGAAGATGTCGCCAAGCTGCAGTTCCAGGGACCCTGGGTTCTGTTGGTTCAGCCTGAGTGTGTCCTGCGCCATCCGTAGAGACAAACTTGAGTGGTATCGTACAGACAGGAGTCCCACGCACAGGAGGGTAAAGAGGGCTCCTGCCAGGCCCCGAAAGGCCCGGCAGTGCATTGGTACCGGGCCCCCTGACAGTTCAACCCCCGACTCCCCAATCAGTCTGGAGTGGGAGGCTGGTCAGGCGGGGGCCCTGGTATGGGCAAAAGTCTGGCAGGCATCAGAGGCGGGTACCGATGGGAAAGGAGGAAGCTGGGTCTTGAGACCCAGAGCTGAGCCACCACTGAGCCACCACTGTCCCGCCAGCTGCCAGCCGCCAGCCGGCAGAGGCCACCAGCCCAGCCCGCCACCTGCTCCTCAGCCCTCCCTTCCAGGCAGGGCCGCTTGGTTCCTGGCCCCGCCCCTGCTTCAGTCCGAGGGGCGGGGCTAGGCCTGGGAAACCCCAAAGGCGACTGCAGGGGAGTCACCCACTGAAGGGGGGGCCCAGAACAGCCCTCTGATGCAGCCACACCAGACCCTGCATGGGAAGAAGCCCCTCAGCCTTCCTACGCCCCTCAGCCTTCCTACGCCCCACAGCCCTGCCGCTGGCTCCTATGAGGCAGAGACAATACCCGTTATTTCAATACCCGTAATTTCAGAGTCAACAAGAGTTCTGGTCGACCCAGCCTTGGGTCCTGGCTCACTTTCCCTCCTGCCTGCCCTCGGCAACACCCACCACACATGAGGCCTATATGTGCCACAGGACCGTGCCCACCATACCACGCTCCCTAGAGATCACTTCTTGCTTTCTTTGAGTCTTTACATAAACATTATTTCCGCCATGAGGCTTGCCCTGTCTACTTCATTTAAACAATCCTCCTTTCTTAGGGAAGCCTAGGCCCTTCTCTCCTTTCTCTCTTTCAGCTGCACAGTGTATTTTACATATTTATTGTCTTACTCGTGAGACTGCTGGGCCAGGGGGGTTCTTTCCTTTTGTTGACAATCCAGAGCCCAGTACGGTGCCTGGCATGTACTAGGCGCTCAATCAATACTTGTTAATTAAGCACAGGAAAGTGCTTGGTGGCTGTGAATGGATCTCAGCCTGCACTAGGACAATGAAGGCAAGTCAGCCCCTGCCTGTCCCCTTCACAGACCACCTCCTCAAAGTGCCACCAGGGAAAAGCATAGGCTTGGTGCTGGGTTCACATCCCAGACAGGACCACTCCCTGACTGTATGGCATTAGACAAGATACGTCTGCCATTTATAAAATGATGGTGAGGGCTGGCAAGATGGTTCAGCGGGCAAGGGCGCTTGTCACACAGGCTGAGGACCTGAGTTCAACTCCCAGGTACACACAAATGCCCATTCCTGAGAGTTGCCCTCTGACCTTCACCCAGGTGTTACCACAGCAAAGCCCTTAAGGAAAGGAATCTCAGGGCAGGTGAGAAGGCTCGGTGGTAAAGCAGTGCACTGACTAGGCTGATGGCCCACATTTGAGCCCCAGGACCCACATGACAAAAGGGGAGAAGTGGCTCCTGCAAGTGACGCGCTGCATGCACTTGCTCCCGGATGCACACACAATGAACAGTCTTGTAAGTGAAATCCTAGCCCTCAAAGCCAAGGGGCACCTTTTCCAGTCAGTCTGCCAGGACTGCTCCTCCTGGAGGTGACCATCCTCACTCTGTAGGAGCTCTGTCAGGGCCGTCCACACACCTACAATGAGCTCTGGGTCTCCTGGACAGCCTCCTTAAGCTGCTCACTCCCGCTGGCTTCAGTGACCTGCACCGGAGGACACTGTGGATGGGGCAGGGCAGGGCTGAGGGCCCCCCATCTACCCCCCAGATGGCAGGCGTCTCTGGGAGGAGTCAAGGGAAATGTGACCCTGCCCACAAACCGAGAGCTGGCAGGGACCTGAAAGGTGGAATCTGCCAGCGATGGGGATGGAGAGAAGGGGAGGGGTGGGGCAGGGGCCCCAGGCCAGGGACAGAAACTGCCACCAACTTCTATGACAAACTTTAATGACTCATGATATGCAGCTTGAGTGAACAGGCCTGGGAGTTACCCACAAGCCAGACATTCGGGCGGCCTAGCAGCACTGCCACCCTGGCCTCCTAGAGGCAGGTGGGGAACAGGAAGCCGGCCAAGAGAACATATCCTGGTGTGCTGCACAGAACACACATTTGTTAGTGCCCTGTGTCACAGGGGTGGTGTGACGTTTACACACAAGGAGAGATGACACAAAGAGACATAAGGGTTCAAGCAGACCAGGGCAGCCATAGTATCTCATGACAGTACACACGAAAACTGATGGGAACTGTGGCAGCCACATGATGGTGGCAGAGCAGGTTGAGGACCCCGGGGGCCTTGGGCACCCAGGTGGAGGGACAGAATCAGAGATCCATGAGGCCATTAGTGTGCAAAGTTGGACCACAGTGTGAGAACTCTATTCCAGGGTGTGTGTGTAAGGAGAGGGCCCAGGCACACACGTAAGGCCCACAAACAAAAACCTTGGGGTAAACATAGGGATACGAGGAGGCAGTGAGGAGACAGAGCAGCAAGTCAGGGGCAGGTGCAAGGTCTGCCCTGTGGGCCCCCACAGCCTGTGCAAAACCAATGGCTGATTCTGGTAAGAGTCCAGGACCGAGGTTCCATGCTGGAGCATCAATGGGACAACTGGGAAGTCTGACTCCACTACAGACACAGGGTCGCATCCACCGGCAGTCTCTCTAGCACAGGTGAAACCAGGCATAAATGGGGAGTGTCCAGTCACTGAGTTGAGGAGGCCCAGACATCAGATGGAAGAGGTCTGGAAGAGTCCTGGCCATAGGATGGTCCTCAGGCCTCACTGCTGCTGCCGCTGCCCCCTCGGCTGCTGCCTCGCTCCACCCACACAAGGCGAGCCTGTTCCTGCAAGATGCGGCCACGCACCACCTTGGCCAGCTCTTCTGCATGGCCCCATGCATGAGCAGGCACCTGCACCCAGGAACATGGCAGTCCCCAGAGCCATTGTTCTGAGCCCCGGCACTGACGCAGCAGCTCTGAATCCCGCCAGCCTGGACGGCCCAACAGGCCCCTGCAGAGGAGGGTGGGAGTCAGAGCAGGTTGCACATGCTCACACACACACACACACACACACACCATGATACATATATGACATATGCACATAATACATATTATATGCACACACATATATAACAGACAACATATATCACACACCATTACATGCTGATACACACATAGAACTACAACACACAAAATTCAACAAAAGCACAATATACATATGACGCTTGATGTATATACAATGCATAGTGTATATTATGTGTGGCAAGCCTGCTGTACTTGGCATGAGGGGTACACATATGACACATGACCTGCATGATACACAGACAAGATACACTTGAAAGCATGATATAAATAAGTATAAATATATATAATAAATAAATAATACACTGGAATATAATAATCTGGAACATATATATACACGATACATGACACACATACAACACACATGATAACTTGCATATCTGAGATACATAGTACATACACCTATGATACATACACGCACATGATACACAAAATACAGAACTACCTGTGTTACAGAGCTAACCCTCTCTAATACACAATACACATACATAATACAAGCATGCCCACAGATGGACAGGCAGGTGACAGAAAGATGCAGACAGAGGCTTCCACAGGGGGCACCCACTGTGGCCACCACTCACCTGATCTCACGGACATTCTTTTCAGTCACCTCCACATGAATGACGATGGGGTAGACCTCGCTCTGCACCAACTCCCGCACGCCCCGTGCACCCAGCTCCAACAGACAGTGCTTCTTCTCGGACAGACAGACAGTTTACTCCTGGGACACTCCCCCCCCCGCGGACCCACCCTGTCACCACCTCCCAGGAGAAAGTCCTGCTTCATCAGCAAAGGACCAAAGCAGACTGGAGACCCAGGATCACGAGGGACCTGGATCTCAACTGCCACTCCCCCATCAGTCACCTCCTGCAGCCCCAGCCAGCAAGCAGGACAGTGGAAGATCAGAAATAAGGATGTTCGGGTAAGAAATTCCAGCCCACACCTCAGAGTGACCACAAGAGTCATGGTCCCAACCCAGCCATGACAGGGAAGACACTGAAGAGCCCAGGAGATGGTGCAGATGCTGGTTCTGGGTCCCAAATGGCATCCTAGCCTAGCACCCTGCAGCACCTACCTTCCCAACAGACTCCTGGATGGCACGGATCCTGCTGCCCAGCCCAGGGCTGGCAGGCCAGGCCTTGGGGGCTCCGGGAGCTGAGGATGTGCACTGTTCCTCTCCAGAGAAACTTTCTGCTGAGAACAAGGACATTCAGGACGAGGGACCTTAGGCTTGCCCGTCCAGTGCCACCCAGCGCCCCTCCACCCCACGCCAATCCACCCAACCACCCAGGTGGCAGACTCACCTGCAGGACACACTTGGAAATCTAGCCTGGAGCTGGGCAGATCCAGCAGGTTGCGGATGAGCCGGGGTGCCAGGCACTCAGGCAGGAGCACCACAGGCCGCAGGGCAGACACCAATAGTGGCCGCACCAGACTGTAGGGTTTAAGGCTTCGCTCTAGCTCTGCAGAGGAGAGGGGCGTGGAAGAGATGAAGGGCTCCACAGGATACATAAAACCAACATCATCTTCTGCCACCTAGTTTCCCTTCCTGAGTCCTGCTGTGCTCACACAGATAGACAGACAGACAGACACTCACACACGCGTGCGCGCGCACACACACACACACACACACACACACACACACAAGCTGGGACTCTTGCAGAAGGCATCTTTCTGATCCTGTCTCAGATCTGCCCCCTATAGGCCACTCCCTGCTCAGCACTTAGGGAGAGGCTTCCAAAAGCCAACCAGATCACGTGACTCCCTACTTTCAGTGTGCCATGCCACTGACTTCCCAACACATCCCAGGGCAAAGGCCACATCCTCCCAGTGGTGACATAAGTACTGCCTGAGGGCCTGGGGAGAATCCAGCCTCTGCCTGAGCTGTGCTCCTGTTTCAGCTATCTGTAATGTCAGAGCTTTTACCTGCAGCTCAAAGCCATGCACCTGCCATCCGTCAGCCCAGGTCACTTCCACCAGCCACCCCAAGTCACGCCTTCCAAGGTCCCCAGCACATGCTCCAGGGCACCTCCCTCCGACTACATTCCCTGTCTCACCTGACAGACAGGGAACCCCCTGAGCGAGGGTTTGCTGAGTCTCCTGAACTTCAGACTGGCTCTCCACATCCATCTACTCTGCCCACCCTCCAAGTCACGACCCACACACCACGCTCCTGTGACTTTGCATGAACTTTGTCCTCTGTCAGGAATGAGCTCCCGTCAGGCCTTGGAGGCTCTGGTAGAAAGGGCCTCTCTGCCAAAGTGTCCCCTAGCCTCTCTGCCCCTCAGAAGTGCATCTTCCTCATCCAGCTCCCCCGCAGCCCGTTGCTGTGATAGGTGGTACAGATATTAACCCTCATCAGATACACACACACACACCTGCCAACAGGCTGCCTTCAATCCATCCCACTATCAGGGCTCTTGTCCCTCAAGACTGTCCCCACCTCTAAACCAGCCTCTGCTCAGAGGCACACTGGACACTTGAGCAGTGGGCTTGCTCCCCGTGCCCTCAGATTCACCTGAGCAGGGCTCTGCCGACAGCTGTTCGGGCGCGTCTCCTGCAGCGCCCCCTGCAGGCTTGGGCCTTACCAGCCCCAGGGCTCGTTTCTTCAGCTAGGAGCACAAGAAGGAAGATTGTCACACAAAGCACAGTCCATCCCAAGGAAGGTGCCCATCCCACAGGGGACACCCATCCCAAGGGGGGTGGGGCTTCCTGCCACTGCTGTCCAGGCTCAATAGGTCGGCACATTAAGTCTCTCCCCAGGCCCAGCCCAGCCCCGCCCCTGGCCCTCCAGTGAACTAGCAGCAAGACCTTGGGTAGGTAAATCAATGACACCCACACTATTTAGCTCAAGCCGGACAGCTACGGAGCAAGCACAGGGGGTGGGCACAAGGCCCCAGATATGTAGGGACTCTTAGATACTGCTTGCTGTCCAGGGGGCAGGAAGAACAACCTCTGGTAGCAGCAGAGGCAACCCCGTGGCTACCAGCTCTTCAGTCTACCTGGTACACACACTCCCTGCCAACTCTCCAGCAAAGGGGTCTCCCGGGAACCTTCTCAGGGAAACTCACTTTGCTATGGGCACAGGAGTGACCCGGCCAGGGGACTGAGCACATGGCTGTTCTCGGGTGCCCACAGTGTACCAGCCACGCTCCTGAGCTCATCCCATTAGATTTCATCTCTCCACCGCCCCGCACAAGGAAACTAATGCTGTCTGTTCCCTGGGTGCCTACTAGGTCAATCAAATCCCACTGACATTGTAAAGTAGCCCAACCCCTGTTCTTTCCTCAAGGATGCTAAGAATACTCAGCCTACCCCTCCCTCTGGACACCATCCTATTGGTCCTGTTGTCAATGCCTCTCCCTGCCCGCCATCCTTGCTTACGTTGCTTCGAGGACTTCGGTGCCTGTTGGAGAGCAGGCATTTTTCCTGGCCTTCTAGAAGCTGCTGCGCCCTGCAGGAGGAAGTTAGGTCACACACTTGAAGAGAAAAACAAGCCCCAACTCCACCTCCAACTCATCCTGTCCCAAAAGGCAGTGAGGGAGTCCAGGGGAAAGAGGGCTACATCCCCGCACCAGATCCCATGGGTCCCTACCCCAGGCCTCCAGCATCACCTCTGATAATTGGGCACAGTGCCCCGGTCCAGGTCCCGTAAGGTGAGGGGGTCAACCCGAGTGCAGAACCATTCCTGGCTCCGCTTGTATGCGGGGTCCACCAGCCGCAGGATCTCTTGGGCTTTCACACAAAGGGCGTGGGGGTCTGGCCGCTCGGGCAGGGAGAGGTTGGCTCGAATGTAGAAGGGCTCTGTACCCGATCCCTTTGCCCAGGCATCCAGGGCCTCATGGAAGGACTGACAGGCTGGATTTGGGCAGGACAGGGAGGACACAGGAGGCTAGTGAGCCCAGGGACTGGCTTCCAGGAACCTCACTGGCCAGTGACATAACCCTCTATAGGGCTGCAAGGACCATCTTCAAGTGGGGAGCTTAGGTGAAGACGAGTAAAGAGATTTGCCCAGAGCCCCCTAGTCCCTAACAAACAGTGCCAGGACTCAAAGCCAGATCTCTGGACTCTTTAATGCAGCACTGCTTTCATAGTTAGCACCTAGTGAACACAGAGAAAGGAGGACACAGCCCTGCAGGGCACCAGACATGGACTTCTGCATACACTGCTGGGCCCTTCTATTCCCACCCCCACCCTCGACTGAAGGAGCCCCGACTGCCTGGGTCTCATGAGTCCAACAGGTCTACCCACAGGCCAGGCTTACCCTTTGAGTCCAGCAGGAAGGGGAGTGTAGAGCCCTGGTTCCAGGGCAAGGTCCTCTGCTGGGCCTCAGCTTCCAGGCCTGCCCCCTCCAGGCCAGTGCCTTCTGCCCTTGGCTGAACAACCCAAGCAAGGAATGATTTTTAGGGATGTGGCTCTGTCAAGATGCTGTCTGTCATCCTGCCCCACCTCCCACTCTACTGAAATAGATGCTAGTCACGGCAGGCTGAGAGCAGAGCAGTTCTACTTCAGCCAGTCCCCAGGAGCCCCACCCATGGATGCCGCTCCACCAACCAATGTCTTCCACCCATGGATGCCGCTCCACCAACCAATGTCTATCCTTTTTAGAGCAGGATTCTCGTCCCCGACTCAGGGAGAGGGACCTTACCTCTTTCTGTTCTGTCCTGGCCGAACCAGGTCCCGACAGCACCCTTCGCACCACGGCCCCAGACCATCTGTCCCCAAGGACTGGCAGGCTATCTGGACTCTTATCCTGGGGCTCCAGGCCCCCAGAAGGACTCCAACCTGAGACTCGGATGGCCAGAGACCTTAGAGAAAGGGGAGGAATATGGGAAGAAGAGTCCAGTCAGGACTGTAACACTGCCTGAAAAGCAGCCAGGATTCTGTTACCTGAAACAAGCCACGAGTCTCACCCAGGGCCAATGCCCCTGAAGTGCCCTCACCTTTCCCCCCTCCCCAGCCTGGTCATATTACTGTTGCTCCAAAGCTCAGGTCAGACACAGCCTCTCCCTCCCAGACACACCCACACACCCAACCAGCCCCACCCCTACCCCAGTTTCAAGCCTACTCCAGCAGCACCCCCTGCCAGGTTTTGCATTTTCTCTTTAGAACCCTTCAGGCCCAGACACCTGTGGAACCCAGCCTGTACCCCTAATTCCCAGACCGATGTCTAACACACCTAGGATGAAGAACCAGAGCCTGTCTTGCTCGCAGACCAAGGAGGGTGGCAGATTCGGAATCTAATCCGAAAGCAGCTGCAGGGGGAGCAGAGGGTAGGAAGAAGCCCCAGGGGAAGATACATCTGGGTCCCCTCTCAGTGAGGAACAGCTGTACAGTGACAAATGAGAAGAGTCGGGGCTCCAGGGTGATGGGAGCCTTGGACACAGAACACGGGATTTATAGGCGGTTCAACACCAACAGCAGCAGCAGAGGCAGCAAGATATTCCAGGTGCCACAAGTGCTCCCCACCAGCACCCCAGCTTTGTACTTTGATTACCAACTTAGAATCCCCAGCAATGCCGGGTGGTGATGGCACACGCCTTTAATCCCAGCACTCGGGAGGCAGAGGCAGGCAG
>LOJH01032542.1:2217-16519 GCA_001685095.1 Ellobius talpinus
CCAGCACCATTTGTTGTATTTGCTTTCTTTTTTCCATTTGATATTTTTTGCTTCAGAGCCTGGGTTAACCTGAGGAGTGTGAGGTTTAGAAGTGTCGAGCTCCCCTGAGCAGAGTCGCGTGGCTCTGGCTTCAGCCACCACACTGAGCTCAGTAGTCCTGGGAGGACCAGGCTTGCCTCCTCTAACCCATTCTGACCTGTGCAGGTGGGGTGCAACAAGGTGTACACAAGCACCTCGGATGTGATGACCCACGAGAACTTCCACAAGAAGAACACCCAGCTCATCAACGATGGCTTCCAGCGCTTCCGAGCCACCGAGGACTGCGGCACGGCTGACTGCCAGTTCTACGGGCAGAAGACCACGCACTTCCACTGCAGGTGAGTGACCGGCCCACCGGGGGCTGGAAGAGGAGGCACAAGCAGGGACACAGGCCATGGATCGCCAGGGCCCGGCTCCTCCTGGGAGTGGAGGCCGAAGTCTTCCCCCAGGGGGCCATTCCTCCCAGAGCGTGGAGCAATCAGGGCAGGGCCTCCCTTGGTTCCACGAGACCCCGTGTCAGTCTCCTCATGTCCCATGCAGGCGCCCCGGCTGCACATTCACCTTCAAGAACAAGTGTGACATCGAGAAGCACAAGAGCTACCACATCAAGGACGACGCCTATGCCAAGGATGGCTTCAAGAAGTTCTACAAGTACGAGGAGTGCAAGTACGAGGGCTGCGTGTACAGCAAGGCCACCAACCACTTCCACTGCATCCGCGCGGGCTGCGGCTTCACCTTCACCTCCACCAGCCAGATGACCTCACACAAGCGCAAGCACGAGCGCCGACACATCCGCTCCTCGGGCGCCTTGGGGCTGCCAGCCTCGCTGCTGGGCACCAAGGACACGGAACACGAGGAATCCAGCAACGACGACCTCGTGGACTTCTCTGCCCTGAGCAGCAAGAACTCCAGTCTGAGCGCCTCCCCCACCAGTCAGCAATCTTCCGCATCCCTGGCCGCTGCCGCGTCTGCCACCACCACGGAGGCTATACCCAGCGCCACGAAGCCTCCCAATAGCAAGATGGCCGGCCTGCTGCCCCAGGGCCTGTCTGGTTCCATTCCCCTAGCATTGGCCCTCTCCAACTCAGGCCTCCCCACAACCGCACCCTACTTCCCTCTCCTTCCTGGCCGTGGGAGCGCCTCACTGCCTGTGGGATCTCCAGGGCTCCTGGGCGCCATGCCTTCTGTGGCCACAACGTCAACAACCCCTGACATGCCAGCTCTGGTGGCTTCTGGGGCTGGAGACTCAGCCCCCGTGGCTGCCACCTCTCTCCCAGTGCCCCCTGCCTCCATCATGGAAAGGATCTCTGCGAGCAAAGGCCTCATCTCACCCATGATGGCTAGACTGGCTGCGGCCGCCCTCAAGCCCTCTGCCACCTTTGACCCAGGTGAGCAGGCTGGGCCCTGCCCGGTGGACAGGCACACTTGGAGACTGGCAAGCCCCAGTACTCAGACTGAAGAGCACAGGGGAGGCTGGGAAGGATGTCAGCCAGGCCCATGCATCTGCGCCTCCCACCCAGCAGCTCTTTCCCTTTGCCTGGTCTGTCTTCACCCTGTTGATTTTCTCTTTGGGAGTCCCTCATTTTGGCCACACAACCAAGGATTTTGTACCTTTGCTTTTCTATACACAGAGCTGGCCAATAGACCCTGTCTCTGCACACTAGGGTGTCCTACCAGCTCCATCACCAATGAGTCCCTGAGCAGAGCTACTCCAGGCCCCCTCTTCTCTTGGTCTCCTCTAGCTGGCACGGTGGAACATGAGCCCAGGGGATGGGTATTCGCATTCCACACCTGGACAGTACCCCCAGGCCAGGAGATGAACTCCGCTTTCTCCCTTGTCCCCCTTTCTCTGACTCCTCACTCCTTCCCTTCCTTTTCTTTGGAAGGCTGTTTTTATTTTTATTTTTGTTGTTGGTGTGTTTCCCCTGCCCCTCCCCCTCAGAGGGTACCCAGTGCTGTTTGGATTCCTGGAAAGAGTTCAGCTCCCATCTGGGATACGGCTGCTTTCACTGCATCCACAACCCCTAGTGCTTGCCCAGAGTAGCCTGCTGGCTGCTTACAGAGCTGGATGCTAAGGACAGACAGAGCCTCACCCTGGGGAGCTGTTGGGGGCAGGGGCAGATCTGCCCCCAGGCATATCCTCAGCAGCCTGACTGTCCAGTCTTCATGCTCTGCTCCCATCCAAAACCATCTCAGAATCAGCCAAGATTGAGGGTCCCTTTCCATCCCCCCACGTGAGGCTCTGATCCGACCTGTTGAGGATGTTAGTTGGGGACAGGACCTGGGCTTTCACTCTGGAACCTAGGGTAGGTGACTTAGGGAGCTACTGTAATGCGGACTCCTGAGGGCTGGAAGTTCTCTCGATTCCCAGTGAGAGACTCTTCCTAGCCCAGTCTGGAGCCCCTGTCTTCCACTCCAGTGTGGGAGGAGTCTTGCTGTAGCTTCATTCCTCCAGCCAGGGGCCTGCAGGTAGTGCCACAGGAAATGGCTACCGGACAGCCAGGTCACCCCTCATCCCCCAAAAGGAAAGGTCAGGCAAAGGGGAGGGGAGCTGTTTCCCCTTATTTTTAATAAAATGTCACTCGCTGTCTGTGGAGCAGCTTCTCTGTAAACTGCCGTGCCTTGGGGCAAATGAATATTTCAGTCACTTGGGGATCGTGGAGCAAGGCTCACTGGACACTGTCCTGTCAGCAACTTCCTTTGCCCCTGCCCCGCCAGCCTCTCCTGGCCTCTTCCCACCAAGCTCCCCCTTATCCCCAGCCAGGCATCCAGGGAGGGCCTAGAGTTTCTGCCTTGGACAGCTTGACAGACTGACAGGTCACATAGATTGAACCACCCTGATTGGCTGTCAGCCTTGATAGCCCTGACACAGCAGATGCCCTCCTCAGGCATGCTCAGTGCAGACAGGGTTGTCGCCTCGGCAACAGTGGGCAGGGACTACAGAGGGGCCGCTCCCAGTCCAGATCTGCCACTTTCCCTCAGCATTAACAGAGTCTTTAATAAAAGCTTAGGTGGCAGCCCCACAAATCGACTATGACAGTTGGCGGAGGAAATGAAGGGCCCCTGTCCCCGCCCAGGCCCCTCCCCAGCCTCCCATCTTCCTCCTCCAGGAGGCCCTAAGCCAGGACAACTTTGACATAATTTTGCAATAATTATCACTTGAAGAATTGCCACACGGGTACACATCGCAAGCGATCACGTCAGTGGAAAGAATCGCTGACCAGCAGCTAGTTCTCCCGGGGGTCCCCCCTGCCTACTGGGCACACGGCCCTTCCTTTGGGGCAGGGGGTGGGGGCACCAGAGTTTGTGTCTGTGTGAAACCTGAGCCCCTCTGATCCCATCTTCCCTCCCCTCACCTGCAGGAAGTGGGCAGCAGCTCACCCCCAGCAAGTTCCCCCAGGCCCAGGTGAAGCAGGAACCTGGTGACAGTGCTGGCACCCCAGGCCCCCACGAGGCCTCCCAAGACCGCAGTCTAGACCTGACTGTGAAGGAGCCCAGGTGAGGCAAGGCCAGAGAAGCCCTGCTGGTCTGGGCCCAAGAGAGGTGGCCTGGGCCTGTGTTCTCAGCTGGCCCTGGGGACCTGGGCTCACCCTGTCCAGGGTTCACGCTGCCATTGAGCTTGGGCTGGCTGACTGGGAGGGAAGGGCCTCTGGGCCTGGCCCCATGGATGTCTGAGTTGAAGTCCCTTGGTTTGTGTGTTCTAGTAATGAATCAAATGGCCATGCAGTCCCGGCAAATTCATCTCTTTTATCCTCGCTTATGAATAAGGTAAGAACCATCCATCACACGCCTCCTATTCCCCCACCCAGAGAAATTAAAGCCGTGCTGGGGGGCTGGGGGGATGTGTTTGTTTTTTAATGTTTTCCCTCTAATAAGATGAGTTTGTACCATTTAAATTTTGAGGCCATTTTTCATCGAATATAATTTCGGAGCCACTGCCTACAAATTAATTTAATGAACTGGCTGAAGAAATATATTTCAGCCCCTGACACCTTCTTTTCCCTTCGGATGGAGGGCTCCAAAAGCCTTTCCGGAACCCTCTAACTTCTCTGGCCCTCAGTTATTAATGTTATTTATTTATTTTATGTATTTTTGTTTGTTTAAAAAGGAGGTGGGGGAGGGGAGACCAAAGTGGAAGCAAAGCATCAATTTCCACTTTTCGGCTTGAGTAATGGTCTCGGACGCCTTCCGGAGAGGTCGCTCCAGAACATTTATTTTAAATAATGCAGGGTCTTTGTAAATTATACATCATCTCAAATATATTTCCCCCTTCACATGATAAATTTGACTGCAGCAAGATTAATTTGGTTACTGTACACAAGTGACAGGGTTGAAGAGGGAGCTGGGTCTGGGCTGGACCTCATGCGGTGGGTGGGTTCCAGCTGGGCACCGTCAGGGCAGCAGCACCAGCTTTGGTGCCCTGCTGCCTGCCCTCTTCTGGTTGCTCCCTTGCTGTCCTCTGCCCTCCTCTGGTCACTGCCCCCTGCTCCCTCACATTCCTTCCTCAGAAGCCTACAGGTTCCCTCCCACTTTAACACCAGCAGCGAGCCTCCTTGCTCTTACCCCGAGTCTGCCTTACCCTCTCATGGGTGGCTTTTGTTCCCAAGAAACTCCTAGCCTCCCCCTCCCCCTGCCAATCCCTCCTCCTGCATTTCTTTTGAATACCTTCTGGAAGGAGAATAACCAGGGAGCAGCAAAGTCTAGGGAAGGTTGGGCTGCAGCGTGCACCCAGAGCCTCGGCCTCAACTTGAATGATGGCTCCAGCAGCAGGCTAGGCTGCTCCCCCGAGGCCCTGCCTCCAGGGGACCAGAGCCACAGTCTTTCTGATGGGCCAGACACCTCCCTAGTGAAGGCGGAAAGGGTATGTGTGTTCTCTGCTCCCAGCACCACGGGGCTCAGGCACTGTCCCGTCCTGGGGTTCCCCCCCAGCTCCAAGCTCACCTCTGTCCTTACAGATGTCTCAGGGCAACCCCAGCCTCGGCAACTTGCTGAACATCAAGCCAGAAGTGGAGGGGAGCCCCGCTGTGGAGCCCTCACCTTTCCTGGGCAAGGCCGTGAAGGCGCTAGTTCAGGAGAGGCTGGCGGAGCCCTGGAAGGTGTATCTCCGCAGGTGAGGGCTCTCCAGAGAGTGTGTGAGGGGGTGGGGGGCGGAAGGTCTTGCTCTCGCCCACCCTGGTGGCCAGGACCCCGCCTCTGACAGAGGCCCTCCAACTGACTAGGTTTGGTACCAAGGACTTCTGTGATGCCCAGTGTGACTTCCTCCACAAGTCCCATTTCCACTGCGTGGTGGAGGAGTGTGGTGCACTTTTCAGCACCCTGGACGGGGCCATCAAGCACGCAAAGTGAGTGAGGGTCTGGGGGATGGAGAGGGTGGGGGTGACCCTTAAAACAGCCCCATCCTCCCTGAGCTCTGGGCCTGGTTGGGGATGGAAGTAGCACAGGCCTCTAGTCACCCTCTAAGCAATATCCCAGTGCAGTTGTCACCAGAAGGAAGGGGACAGGCTTCCCTCCCTCCTGCACACAGCACCTGCCAGACCTAGTGGGGCCCCGCAGCTCTGCACAGGTGCCAGTGAAGAGCGTTTAGAAAGGTCAGAGCCCAGCTAGAAAGGCTTGATTTGGATCCAGGGCGGGGCTCCTGGAGGAAGGCCTTTCCAGCACCATGCGAGATCTTTGTATTTCCTGGGATGGAATGAATTGCAATGACTTTGTGATCTCCATAGAGTTTTTTTTTTTAAAGGCAGTGGCAACCAGCACTGCCTGTACCAGTACTCCATACCTCTCTAGACCCCAGACCCCGTGTCAGACTTTCCTGCCACCATTGCGCCAGAGCCTAGCAAACACTGAGAGTCCTCCTCCCTGGGACTCTCAGAGCATCCTCTTGAAGGGAGGAGCCTGATGAGGCAGGCCTGTTCTCTCACACAGGGCCACAGTGTAGGGAGGAGCTCAGGATACAAATCATAGGTAGAGAGATGGGGTTAGGGTCTAGCCCAGGTTCAGAATGACAGTGGGACCCAACAATTTGTTCTCAAGTTCCTCTGCTCAGGTAAGGTCATGGGAGACCTCCCAGAGTCTCTGGTGGGAATGAGGTGGGGATACTAGGCTCCTGAGTTGTGATAGGGTCACATGAGGTGACAAGCATGCTTAGACAGGGAAGGGCTGACCTGGCACTGGAGCCTCTTGATTGATGTCCTGAGACACTTTCTTCTGCCTCTCTTAGCTTCCACTTCCGGACGGAGGGAGGAGCAGCAAAGGGAACTACAGAGGCTTCCTTCCCAGCCTCTGCAGCTGAGACCAAGCCTCCCTTGGCGCCCTCGTCCCCGCCAGCGCCTCCTGGCACCATGGTCCCTGGATCTTCTTTGGAGGGGCCCGCTCCCAGCCCAGCCTCCGTGCCCTCCACCCCTACCCTGCTCGCCTGGAAGCAGCTGGCTTCCACCATACCCCAGATGCCTCCGATCCCCTCATCGGTGCCTCACCTGCCCACTTCGCCCCTGGCGACGACATCTCTAGAGAGCGCCAAGCCTCAGGTCAAACCCGGGTTCCTCCAGTTCCAGGACAAGTGAGTCCCTCCATGAGCCAGCACCTGTCCCTGTGTCTTGGGAGTGGGTGTAGCCAGGGCAACAAGGAGACCCTGCTCCTCGCCTTTCAAAGTTACACTGCAGTCCCCAGCCTCTGGGACTTAGCCATCCAGCTGTACACTTGTACTAAGCTCCCAGTGGGTAGGGGATGAGCGTGTAAGTGGCCTTAACTCCAGTGGTCCAGGGGGATCCTGCAAGGAGGAGGATGGGGTGAGCTAGGTACAGGGTTCCTCAGGAAATGTCCTGGTTCCCAAAAAGGCTATGTTCCATCTGGGCCACCTCACCTCCAACTCTGTGATGCATACCCAGGTTGAGTCAGTAGGGCGTGGAAGTCATGGGTGGGAACAGAACCTAGGCCCCTCCAGACCCTCCCAGTGGTCAGGGGTGGAAGGGACCTTCTTCACTTAATGGTGGTGGCTTCTTGCGGCGAGAACGGTGACTTTGTATCATAAAGTGTGTGGCTTCCTGTTCTCAATAAAAAGTAATAAATTGGATTATTTATACCACCTGAGTAACAGCTGTCCTCCCTCTCTGAGCACCTGGGGCCGGGCCCATGGCATGGAAGGGTGCAGTGATTTTTTTGTCCTTTTCCTGTCCCCTGTATCCTCCTCTCTTCTCTGATGTGGCAAGCTTTCTTAGTTTCCTGAACCTGGCCGGAGTGCCCACCATAGGTCCAGTCTCTGGAGACCACATCTCCCCACAGCCCCCTGTAGACGGGGACTCCCAGCCTTGGCTGCACCTCCCTGGCGTTCAACCCTCATAGACACTAGTGGGTGGTCCAGCTCTTCCCCCCTCATGGACACCTCCGCCGGCCCCTAGCCCATCCCAAGTTCCCAGGTTCTCTGGGCAAGAGGGCACTGTAGGCCCCAGTTGACCCTGGGATGTCCCGGCAGCTGTGAGCCTTAGCAGGAACTGACACCAGGCACGTTACCACTTGCTCACACACCACAGAAGTGGCACTTCCTGGTAGGGCTACCCACCCATCTGCAGTCTGTCAGTCAGCCGCCTCCACGGCAGTGCCATGTTTTACCAGCCAAGCTCTTTCTGGCATCCAGCCAGGACTGGCAGCACTATCCATTACTTTTATGCCCAAGAAGTTATTGCAGCCTTATCTCTAATCCTGAGGTGTGGCCTTGGAAACTACATGTCCCAGCATGCACTGCTCTGAGCACCCTACATATGGCAATCCCCATGTATCAGGCAAGAGTTCCCAAAAGGAGACAGGGATGCATGCTGGGATCTGTAGTCTCTAGCTGAATCATTCCGTTGAGCGGGAAGGTGACTGACCCCCTTGATTACACCCCTGGTGACTGAGGAAGGAACCCTAACAAACCAAGTGAGGACATTAGCGGGAGGGCTTGGGATGCCAATGACCTTCTGGGCTGTGGTTTCCTTGTAGTGATCCATGCCTGGCGACGGACTGCAAGTATGCCAGCAAATTCCACTTCCACTGTCTCTTTGGGAACTGCAAGTACGTCTGCAAGACCTCGGGCAAGGCCGAGTCCCACTGCTTGGACCACATCAACCCCAGCAACAGCCTGGTGAACGTGCGAGATCAGTTTGCTTACTACTCTCTGCAGTGTCTGTGTCCCAACCAGGTCAGTAAGGCGGGCGGGGGAGGCCCAGGGCCCAGGCCTAGCTCCTCCTGGCAGAGGTTCCACTTTTCACACCGTTTTTAAGTTGGCCTGCAGCAGACCCTGGAAAGGACACTCACTGCCTGGCCCCGGAGCCCCTAGAGGCTCCTGGGCAGGGGTCCAGACTGATGATCCATTGGTGAGGGTTGTCATTTCAGGCCTAACTCCCAGTGGTGACCAAATACTATCTCGGCCACTGTGTGTCTGACATCATTCATGCTCATCCTGGAAATAGCTACGTCCCCTTTCCCCAGAGGCCTAGAATTTTAAAATAGGCTCATTGGATAAAGAAATAGAACAGGCCATGCCTAGACAGAAAGGACAGCTTGGGTTCACTTCAAAGGCTGAGTCCCAAGACTGCTGGGCTGCCTGTGTAGTCACAGGTAAGGTCCAAGTGTGCACAAAAGTTACGATAGCTTAGTGATGTCTGCCTAGGTCTGGGCATACACAGAGAGAGGAGTGCTGGGGTAGATTAGTGATGTCTGCTCTAGGTGTGGGCATATACAGAGAGAGGAGTGCTGGGGTAGATTAGTGATGTCTGCTCTAGGTGTGGCATTAGCAAAGAATCCCAAGATCACCAGGTAGGATGCTTTAATGAAGTCTGAGCTCGGAAGAGCACAGGTGCAAAGACCATTCCCTGGCCCAGAGACAAGTAGGAGCTCCCAGAGGTTACTGCCTGCCCTGACACACGTACCCCTTGCTTGCCCGTAGCACTGCGAGTTCCGGATGCGAGGACACTACCACTGCCTCCGGACGGGCTGCTACTTTGTCACCAACATCACCACCAAGCTTCCCTGGCATATAAAGAAGCACGAGAAAGCGGAGCGGCGGGCGGCCAATGGGTTCAAATACTTCACCAAACGTGAGGAATGCGGAAGACCAGGTACCTGAGGCCAGGGCTGCCAGGGACTTCCAGCAGGTAGCACTGTGGCTCTGGTTCCCGGGGTCCTGGTAGCCCGGGGCCATCTTCCCGGGTACTCATTTCTGCCACCACCACCACCTGCAACCCTTGGTCTTGGAGAGAGGTCACAGATGCCATAGGCCAGGGGCTGTCAAACTGGTTGTGAAGTCTGGGAGCCCAGACATCCCAGCAAGAGGGTGAGGGTGGCTGCAAGGACGGGCCCCTCCCAGCACCCTGGGCCGCACCCCTGGGGTTGGCTACTCTTGGTTTCCTTTCCTTTGGAAGCATGGACAGGGAAGACTGTAGCGGTCCCAGAAGCTCTTTAATTTGAGGGCTTTGTCCAAAATGAGCTGAGTCTGTTCATTTGTTCATTCATTAAAGGTACTTATTTATTTGTTTATTTATATATTTTGGTTTTTCAAGACAGAGTTTCTCTGTGTAACAGCCCTAGCTGTCTTGGAACTCACTTTGTAGACCAGACGGCTTCGAACTCACAGAGATCAGCCTGCCTCTGCCTCCCAAGTGATGGGATTAAAGGTGTGCTCCACCACCGCCCGGCTATATTTTTTTAAAAGCACTTAGCATATGCTTGTAATTGGTGTCAGAAACCTTTGTCACATATACTATGAGCCCCGCTAGAGTACACGGTGAGCGGGAGAACCAGAGGCTCCTGGTGTTTCTGAGTTTGGTGACAGGTGTCACTGGCCCAAGGAGGGGAGTGCCTCAGGGAGGAGCCCAGGCCTGCAGGTAGAGGGTGGAGCCTACCCTCAAGCCTCAGGATGGGACAAACATCTCTGGAGCTGTAGTTGTAGGGCAGACATCTCCTAGAAGTAGACCGGAAGCTGGAAGGTGGCGTGGCAGGCCGGCAGGGGCGGCGTCTACAGGCCAAGCCTCTTCTGGTCCCATGGTCATGGTAGCAGGGCCTGGGGAGTCCATGGAGACTGCTATCAGCCACATTCTAGCCCCTCTGTAGGGGAAGGGGGAGACACTCCAAGTTACCCACCATAAGAGAAAGAAAATAATCCTTTCCTTCAAGAATTAGTCCAGGAAGGACTCATGGCACGAAGGGGGCTATTGACCCCAGCGGCCTCTGCTGTACCGGGCTCAGCTTACAGCTGTCCGGGGTTCTGAACTTGCTCTTATTTATTCAACTTTCGGTGTTTTTGGTAGTAGCTGAGGCCAAACAAAGCTGGGAGATGACATAAGACACCTGGCCAGCCTGGTGCCATGGCAACGGGCAGGCCCTCACCTGCCCTTGGCTGATGCCATTTCGGTCCTGCCTGCTCTATTTGTTCTCAGCTAGAGCAAAGCAGAAGTGGGGGTGGAGGCAGGGCGGAGGCCGGCTGACCTAAACAAGGTCTGCCCCGGAGAAGGGTGAGGGCGGGTGACTGGCCGAGAAGTTGTTTCCCAAAGGTCCCTGGCCATGGCCCTGTGGCCTCTCACTGAAGAGGGTATGGGACTAGGGCAAGCCTGTCACATGCCCCCATGCAAACCAGAAGGGAGGCCAGGGGTCAGGTAGCCCAGCAGACTTGGGCTTCCTGGGATGAACTGACTGCAGGTATTCCCTTAGAGAAAATACATTTCCCCCCAAATGCCGTCTACCTACGAACCGCAGCACCCCTGTACCCACGCCCTCCAGGGAGGCTCACGCTGCTGTGACTCTATCCGCAGGCTGCAAGTACAACCAGGTGAATAGCCACTTCCACTGCATCCGGGAAGGCTGCCAGTTCTCCTTCCTCCTCAAGCACCAGATGACTTCACATGCCCGCAAACACATGCGGAGGATGCTGGGGAAGAATTTCGACCGTGTGCCCCCATCCCAGGTGAGAGCCTAGGCCACGTGGCTTGACTGTCTTTGTTAGCAGGTGCGGGGGGCCGTGCTGCCCAAAGAACCCGTGGGCCACTTTCTTAGGGCCCCTTCACTTCCTTCCAGGGTCCCCCAAGCCTGATGGATGCTGAAACAGACGAAGGCATGGATTATACGGGCTGTAGCCCCGGTGCTGCATCCTCTGAGTCCTCCACCATGGACCGCAGCTGCTCCAGCACCCCTGTGGGCAATGAGAGCACCGCGGCAGGTGAGTGGCAGGCCTGGCTTCTGCCGGCTGGGCCCCTGCTTCCCAGGCCCAGCTCTGCTGAGTCCTTCTCGGGACAGAAGGTTGATAGTCAGATGGCCTCCAAGGAGGACAAGATGGTGCGCAGAACAGCTGGCCTATACAACAGTGGTCATTGAAGGCCCCCCCGTCATTCTGCCCACCTCCCTGCTGCCTTCCCTCCAGGTCACTTCAGTTCCCCCAGAGAGGGACTAGGGCTTGTCCCGTTAGCCCCAGAGAGAGCAGCATAGGCCCTGCGCCAGCCTTCCTACTGGCCTCAGTCCCAGCGTCATCTAGAACCAGGGGCCCCTGAGAGGCTCCTGCCTCCTGACCGTGTCCTCAACAAGGTCCTCCCTGGACACCTGGTGCCTGCCATGACCTCTGCCTGCACTGCACCTACCAGTCTCTGTCCTCTGCCCCCCCCCTTTGTCCCACCTCTCTGCTCATCTGTCCACATATTTCCATACTGCACTGCTGGAGCCATGGGGTTTCTCATTTGGGTTCTTTTTGTTTGTTCTTTGTTTTGTTTTGTTTTTCTGCTTCTCTCCACCCTCTCCAGGCTGCCCGGTTCCTCCTCCTCCTCCTCTTCCTCCTCCTGCTCTGGCTGGTGACGAGGCCGCTCGTGGGGCTGCACCGCCCCCCATGACTCCATCCTTCCCACCGGCTGTGCTCCGGCCACCCCTCCCTCCCCTCCCATGCCTCTTCTCTCCGTCCTGTCTGTCATACTCTCTGCTCAGTGCCACTCTCGGAGCCAGCCGGGGCCTGGGCCACCCCATCAGCAGCCCGCCCATCACTGCCATTCCAACTCCAGTAAAAAGTGACGCCCCCCTAGTTCAGGATGCTGCAGGTAACTCATCCATGCCTTCTTGCCAGTGTCTGTCACCCCAGATCATCCTCAAGGCTATGATCCAGGACTGGATCCTTTTCTGTGATGAGCAGAACCAAGGGCAGGGCCACCCCACACCCCTAATAGCAACTACCTCAGAGAACAGATTGCCGCTGCCAGGGTCCTTCTGGGTGACCTGTTGGGTCCTTGTCCTCCTTGGCCCTGTGAGGGTCAGAGCCTGCTGCTGTTCTCAGTTCGCTTGGGAGCTTCCCAGGTCCAGAGAGCTCTGATGCTGGCTTGAGCCTCCTCCCTCTCCTGAAGCTGGACAGGGAGAAGGAACCTATGGGGCCTCCAAGCTCACTCAGTGCTCAGTGGTGGATAGCCCTTGCCATCCCAGCCCCATATCCAGTGTCCTCATGGGAATGTGTGCTTGCCCTCTGTCCCTTGGGTGGACATCACCCCAGGTCTCTAGCCCATCCACTCCTGCTTCACCTTATGAGCCCAGGTGTTGTGCCATCCCCAGGGGTGGTGACCCTGAGCAGGACACAGTGAATCCAGCCCACTGAAAGCTCTGTTGCCGGCATAATCAGGCAGAGCCCCACGACAGTACTCTGTCCCCCACAGATTTCTGGACCTGAGCTGCTCCCTTGCCCCCTGTCTGGATACCCCTACACCATCCTGGCCCTTGGTGTCTCTTCATTCGCTAAGGCTGGGTGATTGGACCCTTCTTTTCAGTACACTATGGCAGAATGGTGAAGAGTGGTTGGTAGCCAGGCATCCTGGGAAGGCTCAGGGAGGAAGATGCCTCCTGCGGAGTGAGTGATGGAAGATCGAGTGCCCTCCAGGAAGGCATAGAGAAGCCAGTAGCAGATTTCCTGAGTCCCGAGATGCAGGCTAGGACCATGGTGGCTTTCGGAGAGCCAAGCTCCAGAGTTCAGGCAGTAGGGCCTTCTTGGGATTTTCCGGGTCCCTCAGGTCAAGCAAGAAGCTCCAAAACCTTAAAGAAACTTCTGGTATCAAGGAAAAGAAAACTTCTGGTATCTAGGAGCAAGGAGTCACAGGCCCACAAGGCTCTGGGGCCCTCAACATCGCTGCTTCCAGGAGGCAGGTCCTCCTACACAGACAGGCAGGCAGCCGGAGACTGGGTAGCTGGCAGGAAGAGAGCTGGCCTGTCCCTCATTAGAGGCAGGCGTGTGATGGCGTCCTGGCCTGGGTCCAACTTGGGTAATTACACTCTGCCGACCTAGATTCCCAGCTTCCCCTTCAGCCTCAATTAGCACTGGGATGTGTCCTCACTTCCCACCCAAACTGGCCAGGAAGCAGCCACCACATCCCGGGATGCCTGTGTGGTCATCCTGCAGACCTAGAAGACAGGGGAAGCCTGGGACTCCCTGCTGTTCCCAAGGGGGCTGTGGGAGAGGCTCCCAGCCAGGAGAAAGCCAGGGTGTTGCTCCTAAGCAGTGTCTGCTGGCCACCATGCCAGGATCAGGGGCCCTGTGTGGGTGTGACCCTGGGAATGGTGCCCATGTGGGCACTGTTGCCAAAAGGGCACCCCTTCCACGCTGACCTCTCTCTGCCCCTCCCTAGGGAACACCATCTCCATGCCGACAGCCTCAGGGGCCAAAAAGCGCTTTTGGATCATCGAGGACATGTCTCCCTTTGGCAAGCGGAGGAAGACAGCCTCCTCTCGCAAAATGCTGGACGAGGGCATGATGCTGGAGGGTTTCCGGCGCTTCGACCTCTACGAGGACTGCAAGGACACGGCCTGCCAGTTCTCGCTCAAGGTCACCCACTACCACTGCACGCGGGAGAACTGCGGCTACAAGTTCTGCGGGCGCACGCACATGTACAAGCACGCCCAGCACCACGACCGCGTGGACAACCTGGTGCTGGACGACTTCAAGCGCTTTAAGGCCACGCTCAGCTGCCACTTCGCTGACTGCCCGTTCTCGGGCACCAGCACGCACTTCCACTGCCTGCGCTGCCGCTTCCGCTGCACCGACAGCACCAAGGTCACAGCGCACCGCAAGCACCATGGCAAACAGGACGTGATCAGCGCCGCTGGCTTCTGCCAGTTCAGCTCGAGCGCCGACTGCGCAGTGCCCGACTGCAAGTACAAGCTCAAGTGCTCGCACTTCCACTGCACCTACCCGGGCTGCCGCCACACGGTGGTGGGCATGTCGCAGATGGACTCGCACAAGCGCAAGCACGAGAAGCAGGAGCGAGGGGAGCCTCCC
>LOJH01032544.1:0-16518 GCA_001685095.1 Ellobius talpinus
TGAATACAATTTGTGTGTTGTTATTTCAGGAGTAAAGCTAGCCATGTGGGAGCCAGGCAGGACGAAAAGCAGGCCTGCCCGCAGCTCCTTCTACATCAATTCCCCCAATAAAAAAAACACAGATTAACAAAATGGATGTGAAAACAAGATTCATCTTTCTTCTGTGTCCAAAATATACACCTTAACATTGAGGATAGACATCACCTCCAGTAAAAGGGTTAGAGAAAGTTATTCCAAGCAAATGGACATCATACACAAGCTGGTTTATCCATTTGAATATCTTAAAAATTGGGCTTCAAACCAAAACTAAACAGAGAATATAGGGACGGACACCACATACTCATCAAAAGGAAAATCCACCAAGATGATATTTCAATTCTTAGCATCTATGTCTGAAACATAAGACCACCCAAGTTTCCAAAATAAAAATACTACAACTTAAATCACATATTGACTCACACACTCTAATAATAGGAAACTTTAATGCAGCATTCTAATCAATAGACAGATCATCCAAACAAAAACTGAACACAGAAATGAGGAAGTTTACTGATGTTATAAACCAAATGAACCTAACAGGTACTTATAGAACCTTTCACCCAAACACAAAAGAATATACCATCTCAGCACCTCATGGAACTTTCTCCAAAACTGACCACATACTTGGACACAAAGTAAGTCTCAACAAATACAACAAAATCAAAATAACACTCTGCATTCTATCTGACCACCATGTATTAAGGCTGGATATCAACAATACAGAAAGTTTATAACTCATAGGATCTAAACAACTCTCTACTGAATGAAAAATTAGTAAAAACAGAAATTAAGAAAAGTCAAAAACTTTCTATAATTGAATAAAAAATATACAACATACCCAAACATATGGGAAACAATGAAGGCTATTCTAAGAAGGAGGTTCATAACAATAAGTACCTACATTAAAAATGGAGCTATCTTATATTAGCAACTTAACAGCATGACAGAAAGCTCTAGAACAAAAAGAAAAAAAATACACCCAAAAGAAGTAAAGGGAAAGAAATAATTAAATGGGTCAGAAATAAATAAAATAGAAAAAAAGAAAATAATACAAAGAATCAAGTAAATAAAGAGTTGGTTCTTTGAGAAAAACAGTAATACAAATAAATTCTTATATAAATTAACTAAAAGTCAGAGAGAAAAGATCCAAATTAACAAATGAAGAAATAAAAAGAGGGATATGAGAACAGACACCAAAGAAATCCAGAGAATCATGAAGATTCGCTCTAAAAACCTGTACTCCATCAAACTGGAAAACATTAAAGAAATGGATAATTTTCTCTATACATACCACTGACTAGAGATACATCAAGATCAAATAAGCAATTTAAATAGACCTATAATTGTGAAAGAAAAACAGTCTTTAAAATCTCCCAACCAAAAAGAAACAAAGGGCCAGGTAATTTTAGCACAGGATTCTATAGACTTTCAAAGAAGAGTTAATGCCAACACTCCTCAAATTATTCCAAAAATATGAAACAAAAGGAGTATTGCCACCAATCTATTTAATGAGGTCACAGTTACCCTGATACCAAAATCACCTAAAGACCCAACAAAGAAAATTATAGACCATTTTTCCTTATAAACATAGATGCAAAAATAATAAAATACGTGCCAAGAACACAACAAAAAGACCATCCATCATGATCCAGTAGGCTCATCCAAGAAATTTGGGTATGACTCACCATATGAAAATCAGTAAAAGTAATCCACCATATAAATAAACTGAAAAAAAGAAATCACATGATCATCTCATTAGATAGAGAAAAGGCTTGGACAAAATTTAACACCCCTACTTAATAAAAGTACTGGAGAGATTAGGGTCATACCTTAACATAATAAAGCCAAATTAGAGCAAACCCATAGCCAAAAAGAACCTTAAATATAGGAAAAACTCAAAGCAATTCCACTAAAATCAGGGACAAGCCAAGGTTGCCCACTCCCTTCATATCTATTCAATGTAGTTCTTACAGTCTTCACTAGAGCAAGGAGAAAACTAAAGGCTATCAAGAGAAGAAAAATTATAAATAAGTCAACACACCTTCATTTTCACATGATATGATAATATATATGATACAAAATTTTCCACTAGTAAACTCCTACAGCTGACAAGCACTTTCAGCAAAGTAACTAGATACAAAATTAATCCACAAAAAATCAGTATCTGTCCTACAAGAAAGAAAACAAGGAAACAACACCTCTCACAAAAACCTCAAATAATATAAAATACCTTGGAGTATCTCTAACCAAGCAGGTGAAAGACTTGCAAGATAAAAACTTCAACTTGTTGAAGAGAGAAATTGAAGAAGATAACAGAAGATGGAAAGATCTTCCATCATCATGGATAGTAGAATTGGTATAGTAAAATTGGCCATCCTACAAAACACAAGCTACAGATTCATTGCAATCCCCATCAAAATTCCAACACAATTCCTCACAGATCATAAAAGGTCAATTTTCGGCTTCATATGGAAACACACACAAAAAAATAGATACCTAAAACTATCCTGAATAATCAAAGAACTGCTGGTAAAATCACCATTCCCCATTTCAACTTATACAACAAAGCTATTGAAAAAAATAAGCAGCATGATATTTGCACAAAAACAGACACATTAGTAAATGGAATTAAATTGGAAATCTAGACACATGGTTTTTGATTTTAAAAAAAGCCCAAAATAGACAGTGGCAAAAAGAAAGTATCTTCAACAAATGATGCTGGTTAAACTGGATCTTTACACACAAAAGAATCCAAATAGATACATATATATCACCCTGCACAAGACTCAAGTTCAAGTGAATCAAAGACCTCAATATAAAACCAGATACACTGACCCTCATTAAAAAAAAAGAAAGAAAAAAAAGAAAGTGGAGGATAGCCTTAAACTCATTGGCACGGGAGACAACTTCCTGAACCAAATACTGATAGCACAGGCACTAAAATCAACAATTAATAAAGGAACATGTTGAAACTGAGAAACTTCTTTACTGGCGAGAACACCATCCTTTGGACAAAGTTACATCCTACAGAATAGGAAAAGATTTTTACTAAGTATATATCCAATAGAGGGCTAATAATCCAAATATATGCATTTTACATATATATACACAAATATATACATATATATAACTTAAGGAACTAGATATCAAGCAAACAAATAACTCAGTTTTAAAATGGAGCACAGACCTAAACAGAATTCTCAATAAAGGAAACTCAAATGACAGAGAAACAAAGAAGTGCTCAACATCCTGAGCCATTGGGGAAATGTGAGTCAAAACCACTTTGAGATTTCATCTTACACCTGTCAAACTGGAAAAGATCGACAAAACAAGTGACAGCTTATGCTGGAAAGGATATGGAATAAGAGAAATAAGTGCAAACTCCAATAGTCACTATAGAAATCAGTGTGGCTACTCCTTGGGAAGATGGGAATTGAGCTACCTCAAGATCCAACTATGCCAGTCTTGGAAATATACCCAATGGATGTTTTATTATACCACAGACACCATGTTCACTGATCAACCATATTCATTGTTGCTCTATTCCTAATACCCAGAAGTTGGAAACAGTCTTAATGTTCTTCAACAAAAGACTAAATAAAGAGAATGTGGCATGTTGACAAAAAACAGTATTACTAAACCATTTTAAAAAATCATTAAATTTGCAGGTAAATTGATAGAACTATAAAAAATCATCCAGAATGGGGTGGCCCAGACCCAGAAAGATGAATACAGTATGCATTAGCTTATATGTGGATATTAGCAGTTAAGTCAATGGTAACCAAGACACAATTCATAGAACCACCCAGGATATGTATAAAGAAAGGGACTAGAAAGAGCAGATAGATCTCATTTGGGAAGAGGAATAGAATAAACAGTTATGAATTAATTGGGGGCTGGAATAGGAGGATCAAATGGGGAGGAAGAGAGAAGAGGAAGTTTTGGGAAAGAATACAAAAAGAGAGCTAAAAATTTAGGGCATTTCAGGGGTGGTATGGAAAAATAATGCAATAGAAACTTCCTTAATTACATACATATATGCTTGTCATCTTAATGAAATTGCCAAATAATGGAGAAGACAGAGTCCCAACTTTCAATCTCTTGTCACCAAATGAAGCTTCCAGTATGGGTTTTGGTTATATCTAATTGAGTTGCTGGCCAAAGAGGCCCCACAGGAATCCCCCAAAACCCCAAGCTGTTGTGAAGACAGCAAAGACCCCTTGGTGAAGACAACATCCGCACAACTCATTGAAGATTAAAATATTGGGCTGGTACCTACAAAAAAACCTTCACCCCTATATTCCAGCATCTTTTGTACAGTAATGTACTCTTTACACTCTCAAAAGAGCAATGTAAACACCAAGCCAGCCATAGCTATTTATCCACAAGTACTGCCTGCAAGACATGCTAGAGCAATGTTGATACAAATCTTGTGGGAGTAACCAACCAATAACTCATTGGACCTCAGACCCACTCTAAAAGATGCAACCCACATCTGACACTGCTTGGGTGACCAAGAACTTGACACTAGATACCCTAGGGACCTAATTTAAATCCAAATAATACTGGTCTAAAACAACAACAACAAAAAGAAAGAAAAAAAGAAAAGAAAAAACGATAGTGATAAAATGACTCTTAATGGTTGTCTCTGTATTCATAGATCAGTACCTTGCTCAGCCACCATCAGAGAAGCTTCTTCCTTCTGCAGCACATAAGAAAAAATAGAGACCCACAGCCAGACTTTACACAGAGAGACCTTGGAACACTCAACCCTAAGTGGAATGTCTCCATCAAATCCCTCCCCTCAAGAGCTCAGGGAAAGCTTCAGAACAAGAGGTGGAAAGAACACGAACAAAGTTCATATGAACTCACAGAGATGGAAGCAGCATACACAGGTCCTGCACCTATCTGTATATATATTACAGCTTCCAGTATTGAGTTTTTATGGGATTCCTGAAGATACAAACATGAGAGTCTTTGGTTCTTGTGCCTTCCTTGGGGCTCTTTTCCTTCTAGTGTTTGTTTTCTCCAATTTCAATAGGATAATTTTTGTCTTATCTTATTATATTTTTAAATGAATGTCAACCTAACCTCTAGGGTAAAGGCTAACAACTGAATTGTCACTTATGCTTTCTGGGAAAGATAAAATCAGTTTTCTCAACAGAGTGACACTGGGTATATTAACCATTTTGGGGCAGGCCTCATGTTCACAAATAGTTGACCAACATAGAATGGACTCCTCGACAGTTTTTATGTGTGCTTTTAGTTCACTAAGGTTTTGTGGGTTTTGTTGTTATTGTTGCTGTTGCTGTTGCTTTTGTTGTTTGTAGCTGGTTTATCTTCTTTTCTTGATATGGTAAGGGTGTTGTATTGGATTTGTGTTCATTTTCTGAGGAAGAACTTAAAGTTGGTGGGTAGGGAGGGGAAGAGGATCTGGAAAGACAGGGGAGGGGAAGAATATAATCAATACATATTTAAACTCAAAATTTGCTTTAAATAATAAAACATAATTATAAAGAAGAAAAGAAGCGCATGTTCATCAGTAGCTACCTGCAGATGATGATGTAAGTGATGCACAGCTGAACTAGAAAGGGGTTTGCTCTGACAGATGGAGCAAGTGAAGGCTCCCTTGCCAATTCTAGAACGTGGCCATTAGGGCACTAATGCCGCTTGCACAGAAGACTGGCACTGATGCGACTCCTTGCAAATATTTTAAGTCAGATTTTCACATTCCATCTTAATAGTTACTTCCAAGACTGCTTTACTTCATTAGCATCAGCATAGGTCTCTGAGTCAATGTTGAAATCTGCAAGTGCTTCTCATTTTCCAAATTAAAGGCTTCACGAAAGACATTAAATCCTAACGGAGAGTCAAAAATTATGAGGTGTCTGTCTACACTAGAAGAAAGTGTATTAAAGAATGATTAGCCGGGATTTCAATGGCGTGAACACAATTATGATGAGTTTCACATTTCATTGTATTTATCTATAGCCAGAAAGGGCATAAGGCACTCAACACAGGTAGGTTATTGGTTCAAAAGACAATCATTTGACTGACCGTCCAGAGATTAGATTTAGCTTCCAACCAGGTCTGGATATCGGGAGTTTCACTGGCAGCTTATCTCCATGTGAACAATGATCTGGGAATTTCAACATCTCAGTTTGTAATCATGTCAGTTTTCTCTCAGACTTTTCTCTCAACTTTGCTTTCCTAGAATCTTTTCCTCTATCAGTCAAAACTGCCACTTTAATTCTGATTTACCACATGGAAGTGTTAAAATTACAAGAGGCTTCAAGAAGAAATACTAAAACCCTACCCAGTTTGACTTTTTATCGTTAGACTTAGCCATTCAGTGAGAGACATTTTTGTTTCAAAGACAGCTTTCATGAATTTTTATTACACTATCTAATATTTTTATTTCAAATTGCTTTTATTTCAAAGCCAAGAACTTCTATATATCACTGTTAATTTTATTTGAAATAAAGCTACTCATTATTATTTTAACTTCATGAAGTGTTTTTTGTTTATTTTACGTAAGCAAAATAAATGTTAATTTTATGCCTCTTTTATACCTACTAGTTCTCTGTTAAGAATTCTTAAGACACAGATGTTACCATCTACAAGCTACATATTTAGATAATTTTAACTGTAAATTATTGTACAGTAATAGAGCTTAAATAATTTTACTGCTTTTATTAAGTTCTAGGTATAAAATCATGAAAAGATAACAGTGTTCATAGTTAGGTTCAACATACAGTGCACAAAACACAGTCAGAGCCTAGTCTTGTATCATTTGAAAATAATTTAATTCCAGTTTAAGACAGAGAGAATTTATTTTCCTGCAGAAATTAGCCAAGAAACCTAGAAACTGTTGTTTAACAGCAAACACTGGTAATGAAAATTTGAGTTTTAAGTCATGTTTGAACACTAATTACCAGACAGTCTGTGTAACAATCTGATGCTCCTCGTTTTTACCAATGACTCAAAAACTCACTTCATGGTTTATAAGACAGAAAATTTATGAGCAGATGCACAAGTAATGTCTTACAGTTATTTTAAATAATGCTCAAGTTATCAATAAATGTAAGGATATCCATAAAAGTAATGTAAAACCTGTTCTCTCTTATTTTAGTCTATATTTCTCAAGTATCCTGAAGGAATTGTTTTACTATATGTCTTCATATACTTTGTAAACACTGAATACATAGAATTCAAAACTAAATGTATCGCTGGGAAAATAATTATGAGATATTGGAGAGCTTGACAATTAAATTTTTATTTGAAATATTATTTAGTAACATCATATGTGAATGTAATCACATGTGTAATCCACACACAATTTGTAGCTTTATTAGCAACTTGCTTTTAATTTATCAGTTTAAAATTGTTTGTATAAAAAATAACTAAAGCATAAATATAAATAGCCTTATATTTTATAGAAAGTATTTTAGCATAAAATATGAAATTAAACTAAACTTTTTTAATTCAACCATATTTAAAACATGTACAATCAAAATTCTATTATCATTGAACATACTTGTCTATGGAGTTGCTATTTATTTAATAATCTGAATTATGAAATATTTTGCAACAATTGTTTGAAATATTCTTTCCTCTCCTGTGTGACAAGTCTTATACCTCTGAAAGAAGAGTAGAGCTGGAGAAAGCCAAGTATTTTTAAAAACCAAATATTTAACAAAATATTAAAATCAATGCTATTTTTTATTAAAATTAAATGTAAGTGGTCTTGTGCATTTCCTGTAAATTTTGTAGATGTTTCTAGAAATATTTAGAAATATTTGCATAATTAGGAAAAGGTTTTAGACTTCTAATATTACTTGAAAATAAATATTTATCTGGAAACTTAATTAAGTTTTTATTATTTCATGACTCATTCAAACAAATGGATGGCAGTTTCTTCTTTATGTAGTAAACTGAGAAACAGGATAACTCACTTGGCAGTTCCATAGTTGGGACACTGGTTTTCCTAAACACTGAAAAACATTTTCACACTAAAGGTGTGCTACTTAAGAGTTCAGGATCTAGAAATCAGTAGGGTTTTTCCATCTCAGCCAAACTGATATTTGGGGCCAATAATTATTCTGAAGACTGTCCTCCAGATTTTAAGTTGTGAGCAGCACCCTGGATATCTACCCAGTCAATGTTTATAGCAATTCCTCAGACGTGGCAATTAGAGAGGCTTCCAGACATTAACAAAATTCCTCTTGAGAGGCAAAATCACTGCTGACTAACAACTATGAGATCAGGTGATTATAATTTCTTTTCATCTTCATGGTCACAAAATGTATTTAGAGAGTATTGTTGCACATCTAACCATTCCGAAGGTAAATAAACAAAGTCATAGTTCCTCTATTTATATTTATCAACATAGGCAGATTTGGAATAAAGACATTCTAATAAAAATGTTCAAAATTTGTCTCTGTAAGATACAGCCTAGAAACAACTAAAGCATGAATGTTCACATTAACACACATGTCCACACACAGGTAGAGACAGACTAATTATGGGAATCTAAAGATGCAGTCATGCTCTTAGCAAAGAATGCCTTAAAACAATGATGACTCAATAACTGCTCAACAACCTACTAACTTTTATAAATAGTTTATTTTGTTATAATCTACACATAAGCTTAGAAACAACTTCCCATAGTGGGAGACCCAAGCAAAATAAACGTGGTGGCCATTATATAGAACTTGACTGTGGTTTAAAACTCACAAAAAACACCTTCTATTCTTGGCTCCTCTACAGCGTCTGCATTGTGTACCTCTTGTCTTTTCTGCCTGCCATCAGTTAACTCTGTCAGTGACTAAACCTCAATCAAGTAAAAAGAAAATATTTGTCCTGAGACTAATCACTTATTTCCAAACATCCTTTTTTCTTAACATCAGATGCTTACCATAAAAGCTTAATGACTTTAAAGAATAATTAAATACCCAAATGCAATTTTTCATGAAATTAAATAAAAAATAGAATCACTAAAATAATAATACCCCAATATTTTTTCTTTTAAAAAAATCAACTTACCTCATTTATGAGTTAGCCAATATAGTATGTTCATAGATTACCTTGCACGGCATTTTGACTCAGCAAAGGCCCATCAAAAGACTCAGCTTAGAGCTACTGATTGAGGAAGAACTCCTACTAAAACACCTTATTACACATTAATAAAAGAGTCACAATGGTTAGAATTCACTGTCCATAAGAGAATACCATAAAGCATATGTTATTAAGGATATAACACTATAGACTATAACTGTCCCTAAATAAACCTGAAAGCTTGTCATGAAGTTGAAAAGATATCCTAGTAAATTGATAAAATTAATATACTATTTTAAGTCACAATTGTTTAGCCATGAAGAGGTCTTCTGGCCATGCTGTTTTTATTTTAATTAAAGAATCTCTTCTGTAGTTATTGATGTGTGAATGTATTTCCATAGAGAATTATTTAAATGAAGAGCAATTCACTCAAATACAGTCAAATATGGTTATTTAAATATGCTATACATTCATTCATTGGGAAACTATTCTAATATAAAATCAAAAGTAAAACATGCCATAGGTAATTGTTAGTGGCTCAGCTGTCATTTAGTCAAATCAACTAAAAGGCCAATTATTTTAAGGCTACCCAGGATGGAGAACTCATTGTTGCCATTAGGTTGTCTGGAGAAAATTATGGCTACTTTTATAATACATTAATTTCCTAGCAAGAACATTTGGCATATAATCTCCAATATTATAAAACTAACCCCAAATTTTGAATTTTTAACATCTTGCAACAAATATGATGCTATGTTTAAAATGAAAATAAGATACCAAAAAAATAGATAGTTAAAACTTTAGATTGTTACAAATACTTATTTTTCCTAGTTTTACCTCCAGTGTTACTCAAGAAATTCAACTTGAGTATATATTATTTCCACAGGATATAAATGTTCTGAAGATTAATTTCATAACAATTCAAGTTCATTTAACACGACCGAATTATTTAATTAGAAGTGGTTAAAATTATAAACTTAAGAATAGATGTTTTGCGATGGTAAAAAGATTTTTTAAGTTAGTCCAAGCAATTCTACAGAGGCCTTCTGTGAGGAAAGAGGGCCTCTGTGCAAATATGGAGAATACTACAGTGCATTAGAACAATCCCCTACCATCTATTCTGTTTAATGAGCAAAAAGAGAGGAAAGTGTAGACAACAGAGTGGTTTCCAGCCATTTCCCCCAGATTATATGCCAAAAACTAAGTGCTTTCTGAAGGGAGAAATGAAGGGAAAGAATAAGAAAAAGAAAGAGGAAGTGGATGCGGGAGAGGAGGAAGACAAGGAAGGGAAGGAAGAAGAAAAGAGAAAGCAAAAAGGGAAGGAGGAAGATACACTTAGAAAATATGAGTATTGTAATATTTAAAATTTTAAGATATCCCACAATACAGAAACCTGTTTAACTTATCTGTTTCTTAGAATTATCTGAGCATATCATTGTCACTATCTCCTGAAGATAATTTTTACTTCTGAAAATAAAGTATAGCATTAAGCAATCTTTCTAAATCTTTGACTTTCACGGTACACTCTTAAGTGCCTAGAATCTCTAATAGCAGCATGGAAAGGATTAAATGAGCAGTAAACAAGACAGTGATAATTGCTAGTGTGACATAATACTGCCTTCTCTAAACATATGCACATTCAGGCTTATAACACGATGTCCCACCGCATTAGCTGCTGCTCTTCCTCAAGTTTACCAGGTGAAGGTTCAGCTTTCTCAGTAAGCAGGCACTGGTCTGACCTCAGCCCATGTATATCTCTAGACTTTTCTCACTTCAAGACGCAGGTAACGTTAAAAGTGGTTTGCTTCATGGTTTCTTTTGTGACACCTCACAGCAATAGCATCATATACATGTGCAGCTTAAAACGGTATAGTTCATGTTTTGATCAAAAATTGGTTTTGAAACATGAACATGCCAACTCCCCAGCAGAGGCTCTTAGCTTATGTGTATGTGTATAAGACATTGCAGAGGCAGGTATGGTGGCTCATGCCCACAATCCTAGCACTCTAGAGGCTGAAACAAGGAATTATGCTGAGCAAGGACAAGACTGGGCTACAGGAAGACTTGTTTTTAAAAAAAAATAGCAAAAGAAAGTACACTTTGGGTATCTTTTAGATAATACTTGCCTGTATCCACCCTTATTTTTCCTAAGCCATAACTTTTATGAGGTGTGTTTCGGCAACAATTCTCCTAATGCTATACAAAAGTTTTCACTGAAAAGAAGCATTTAGACCCAAAAACCAGAAGCCATGGAGATATGAGACCCTCTCTTGATATTCTATTACCTTTCAGTGCAAAAAGGACACAGACATATTTAATTTTTTTCTCAAGGCAAAAATTCAATAAAAGAAAAATATTATCATCAACCTCGACACTATTAAATTCTCTGATGTATATAGGAAGCATATAATGAATTTCTTTTCTCCAGGCACAAATCTTTGTGTTCTTTCTTTAAACGGAGTTGCATTTTGGGAGGCAGAGAGAGAGAGAGCTCTGAAAAGCCCACTTCTTTCAAGCAGCTATACCATCATATTGAAACCCACTCAACTGTGCTGTCAAGTTAGTGATCGGTTATGCAGAAGTAAAATTACAATACTGTACCATGAGAGGGTCCTAGTTCCCATTTTCAGCTAAACAGTAAAAAAAAAAATCCTAAAATTTTTAATTCACTAGAAATCTGTGATTCCTCCCCAACCTCAACATAACCAATGACATTCACAATATTATATCAAATAGTAAACACTTATCCCACATAATTGATACGATGTTAAAGCCAAAATAAGAGCAAAATTCAGCTATAGTTCTCTTTTTTGCTACATCAAAATTAACAAATGATTGTACCATTTGACCAATCAAGTTAAGAGTGACAAAGTATAGTCTCAGCTGCATCACACACACACATACACACACACACACACAAACACAAAACGTTAGGAGTATTTATTTGGCTAATGTAACTATTAAACAGAATTTTTCACTTCTTTGAACCACATCAAATGAAGTAGATGAATTTTAACATGTCATAGTGCTATTTATGTTTATAATGCTGACACCCTTCTTTTTCCAAATGTTAAACAATAGAATCGATTTACTGTGAAAAAATAGATGATATAAAATTTAATGACAGTTTACATCCTTTTTACTGAAGAACTAAGAAGGCTCTCACATTTTACATGAACTTAAGTCCAGTTGTTAATGCTGTAATATTCCATTTAAACACACACACAATATTAGAAATTCAAATTGAATGAGCACTCAAGGCCTTCAAATGTTGGCACATACCGGGTTCCTGCTGAAGGTGTTTTGTTGCACTGGCATCCTGAATACTGAAAGATGGCAGGATCTGAGACTGTCCTTCCCACCTGTTAAACAATATGAAACTCAAGCAAGGTCTCTGTTCTGCTAAGCTATGGGCTTTTCCTTTTTAAAGCTAAATTAAGCCATATTTCCTGCCTGTGGGTGGGAAAGAACCCTGATAACAATTCTCGTTAGAGTATTTCCTACCTTCCCCACAAACCCCTAAAATGGGTATTTAGAATATTTAAAAAAGAAAAGAACAACAGAGACTTCATAGTCCAGATATTCTTTTAACACACTCAATTTGCTTGATTGTGACTATAAGTGTGAACTAGCTTGAACTGACTGGGTTGGATGTGCTGAGAGGCACCCGTATCATACTGCATTAGCAGGCATTTCTTACAGCAAAGCACAGACAAAATCTTTTCTTTACACAATCACTTTAACTGTTTCACACACATAGTTCTAGATATCAGCGTCCTGTGTGGGAAAATTTTTCTTCCTTAGGTTAGCAAACATTCCATTTGCAGAAGGGCCAACAATTTCTGGCTCTGTATATACTCAGGCTTGCTCCCCAAAAGGCCATGTCATTTTCAGACAACTTAATCAGTGGCTACACGGGAGGAGAGCAAGGCTGCAATCTTCCTGATCATTTTAATGAGGACCCCTGGCTATTCAGCCATTGAAATATAATTGACTTGCTCTTCTTTTATTTTCATAATAGACACTCCAGCCTAGACCACACTTATTTGACTATAAGAAATGTCAAGAAGGATTGGAACTTTGCTCAGCGTCCTCATTAAAACTGAAAACATGCCACCCTGTCTTTAACATGAGCTGAAATCACTTTGTGTTGTTCTCATTATGCAATGAAAGATGCAAATACCGTCCTTGTTTTTCCACCAAACTGCAAAACCAAGAAAATAAATAAACCCAAATAACTCACCTTGTCTGTAGCTTTTTCTTATAATTTAGTAACATATAAAAGAGAGAATAAGAATACAAATGTTAAATTTTTACTGATTTTTTACTAAAACTGAAAAGTAGGACTGAGGTCTATTCTGCTTCATACAAGGCAAAACCCTTTGCCCATTAAATTATGTAATCTGTTTAATGAATAAGAAAATGTTATCATTGTAATAAGGTTTATGTTGAGAAGTATAGATTTGCAAAATTATTACTACTTCTTTGAAATGATAATTTCTAGGAATCATTGTTTTCTTTTGAAGTTTTCAGCTTTAATAATTAAAACACTATTTCTTACAATGGAACTTTCATCACAATATAAATTTAAAAGTTATCCTTCCACCAAAAAAATATTGATTTTATAAACACCTATAAAAGAGGTCAAGCATCTTGCTATCAGACATTTTGTTTCCTAGCACAGATCAGTCACCTTTTAAATGTCAGTCTTCTGGTTAAATGATAATTATTCTGCTTATTTTCTATTTCAATTAAGATAAATTTCTCATGAGGCAGCAATGTTGGAGGAAAGGGGTTCCATATGACATACTGCACATATACTGTATATATACTCTGGGGGGAACTTAGTGATGTTATTTTTTTCCACTGTAATGTAAATTCTACTTTCATAAATATGTTATCAACTGCATATATATTCATAAATACACACATATGTGAGTATATCATTTACAGACTTATACACAAATGTACACACATATACACAGATGTTTGCTGCACTGGTTTGTAGTTTTTTTAAAGAAAATAGAATCAACACTGGAAGAGACAAGAAATGTTCACATTTCTTCCATTTTCCTGCCTGATTCAGGATATCACACAGCTGAACTCCTTGTTAGCACTAAAAATAGCTCTCTGTGAATAAAAAGCACATAACCAAAGCATCGTTGATGTTTACGTAGTTGGTGCAAGAAAGAGAGATTGGTATGCATGTGATCGTAGCGATTGGTAGAAGTCAGTGCTGTGCAGAGCACACAGAACAGGATCTCATCCCAATAAATGCAAGTAAATAGAGGCATTTGAAGTCCTAGAGAAGTACACTGCAAACTGTCCATAGAAATCATTCCCGGGGTTAAAGTACCCTGAACATACTGTTGCTTGAACATTCTTCCTTCATTCATTCATTTCACCAGCATCTACTGAGAACCGAGATGGGGCCAAAGCTCTTTCTAGACAGCAGAAGTACAGCGGTCAACCAAACCAAGGTGTCCGGTTGAGTTCAGTTTAAACGCAGAAAAAACCATCCTTTGCCTTAACCATTATGTAAATAACAATCTTTGAGATTTCTTACCCTTGTCTTTCTGTTTGTTAAAACTTTTTCTAATATTAATTAAATTAATTAGACTTTGACAGAAGCCATCACTAAAGCACTTCCAGCAAGCTCAACAGATTTCTGGAAAATATTGATTTCATTTTATCATTCATAACTTAGCTTTACAGCTAAATAGCTTAATGAACAATTAGAAAAGAGTGATGAAATACAATTGTGAATTCACTAGGTATACTTTATATCAAATATGATAACTATATAATCAAATGTACAAATATTTTCACAAGTCACCTATGTAAGTCAAAGATAAAATTAATTTACAGATCAGAAATAGTTCAATACCAACTTATCATTGGTATACATCAGAAGTTTTAAGATTTGATATTAAGACTACAAGAACATAGTGGATTTCATGAAATCTTTCCTAAGTGTATTATAATTGATATTATAATTTTCATATTAATTAATATTTAAATTTTATTATAATTTTAGTAAGTACCCTTACAAATTTTTGATGTCTTAAGATTTATATCTTTCCTTTAAAATAATTCTTAATTAAATAATTATTAATATAAATTATTTGACTTCTGTTTCACTAAAAGTAAAAGTTTATAAAACTATTTATAGTTCATATTCAAGTGTTTTGAGGAAAAAGTAGAGCTGATTACCACTAACAGATATCACAACACACACAAAGGGGAATAAGTGACAGATACATCTTACATGTCTACTGAGCAGCCGCAGTCTGCTATAGTGACACCAAATGCTTCTAATAGAAACACTTCAGTGTTTCAAGCAACACCTATTAGAATGGGACCAAAATGGCAGAGCCAAGAATGCAAGGCCCCCTAGTACTTGCTGTAATTTAAAGAACTTTTCACTAGATGGCAGTAGAGGTTGAATAGCATCATCTCTTCAACTTTGGAACCAGAGCTAAGACATCACTAATGGTGGACCCAAGACTACTATTAAAAACAGATCTCAGTGAATAAAAATCACCAGCCAAACACCATGGAATAGTTTTTCAATGTTCAACATTTTAACATCTAAACACAGTTGTTATACTGCTTACCTTCCAGTATCATAAACATAACTGTGCCTACAACACTAGGAGATTCATATTTCTAGTTCTCTCCCCATGTCCAAGTTCTTTTTTAATATGTATTTATTTTTAAATTTTTTATTGTTTTTATTAAGCTATATATTTTTCTCCACTCCCCTCCCTTCCTAACCCCTTCCCCTCTCCCACGGTCCCTACACTCCCAATTTACTCAGGAAATCTTGTCTTTTTCTACTTCTCATGTAGATTAGACCCATGTATGTATCTCTTAGGATCCTTTTTGTTGTCTAGGTTCTCTGGGGTTGTGTACTGTAAGACGGTTTTTCTTTGCTTTATGTCTAAAAGCCACTTATGAGTGAGTAAATATGATATTTGTCTTTCTGAGTCTGGGTTACCTAACTCGATATGATGTCTTCTAGATCCATTCATTTGCCTAAAGATTTCAATGTCATTTCTTTCTGCTGTGTAGTACTCCATTGTGTAAATGTACCACATTTTCCTTATCCATTCTTCAGTTGACGGGCATTTAGATTGTTTCCAGGTTGTGGTTATGACAAACAATGCTGCTAGGGACATAGTTGAGCGTACCACATAGTGATATGATTGAAAATCCTTTGGGTATATACTCAAAAGTGGTATTGCTAGGTCTGGAGGAAGGGTGTTTCCTACTTTTCCGAGAAATTGCCTTACTGACATTGAAAGGTACCAGTTTGCACTCCACCAGCAAGGCAGGAGTGTTCCCTTTACCCCACAACCTCTCCATATAAGTTGTCATCAGTGTTTTTGGTCTTGGCCATTCTTACAGGTGTAAGATGGA
>LOJH01032545.1:1416-16518 GCA_001685095.1 Ellobius talpinus
CCAGGACAGGCTCCAAAGCTACAGAGAAACCCTGCCTCGAAAAACCAAAATAAACAAACAAACAAAAAACTAAGACCTACAATTCTTTGCTGTGATGTTTTTGTTTTTTTGCTTATGTGTGCATGTTTTTTAGCCATTTGTTCCTCAATAACTCCTATTAAAAAAAGAAAATGCAGCAAAGCAATATTTTCTACTTTGAAGTTTTCTAAAGTTTCAAGATGACCTCACTGATTTTAAGTAGGTTTGGAAAGATGCTATGCTAGATTTGGTAGATTGAACTGACCTGGGTTCTGAGTTCTGACCCTTACTGGGTGACCCAAATGAGATAGCTTGACTTCATTGAGTTCCAGCTTCCTCCTTTATAAACCTAATGATGCTGTAGGTTGGCGGGAATGACTAGGCAGTTAAAAGCATTTCTTTTGGAGAACTGGAATTCAGCCCCCAGCACCCAAATGGGTAGTTCACAATGACCTGTAACACCAGCTCCTGAGGGTTTGTTGCCCTCTTCTGGCCTCTGCAGGCACATGAGCATGTGTGTGCGTGCATAAACACACGAGACACACCCACTCGTGCATGGCACATGCACATGAGAACACACACAATAAGCTACAGTTCAGTCCAAACTCTGTAAACCTCTTCCTCAAGATAATTTTTATGAGGATGGTTAGAGAAATACATTGATTAAAGATTTGGAAATGGAGAGGGAGAAGACAGGGGAGGAAAGAGATGAATTAACATCAGAGAAACTAGAACCAGGGGAGGCTGTGAGAGAGAAGCAACGGGAGTTGGTGGGGGGATTGCAACAAAGCCACACTGCACCCAAAACATGACAATTGAGCATCAAAAAGACACAGTTTTCAGGGCTATTTGACAATTATTCTAAACTTGGTGGATGCTAAATGAGTTTAACATGACCGATACATTCTTCATCATTCCCTGAGTTTATATTCCCTCAAAGATCTTGGGAAATGTTATTGACTGAAATAGGAAAAAATAGTAAATATTTATTCTGGGTTTGAAGATATATTAAATATCTCTCAGATCAATCAGCAAACATACTGCCAGGCATTGATACACTTGCATGTATGTCCTTCAAATTGGGCTGGGCTTCTTAAGAGAAAACTTCGACTTTGTGTTCTCGGTACCTGATACACATAAAATTCCTTCAACGATTTCTTGAAATAAGTAAGTCTGCAAGAGCGTGGGATTCAGTATGGAAAAACAAGAGAAGTTTAAAAATAGATCTCCGTCCTCCAGGAATCAATATGCCAGAGTTGGAAAGGACATATTTCCTCAGGATGGCTGTGTGCAGAAGAATTCTCACTGGGTGCTGCTAGCCCCTAATATTGACGAGCAGGGACTAAGGCTCCCAAAGGGAGCAGGTGTGAAGAAAGCTTGGTACATGCCTTCCTGAACTGCCACAGAATGCACCTGACACACTTGAAAGGCTTTCTGATGCAACCACTTCATTTTTCAGAGAGAGATGTTAGAACCTAGAAAGAGTCTATTTTTTTCCTTGGCCACACAGTAAATTTAAACTTAAGGATCTCTGACTTGGAGTTTTTGTGGTTCTGGCTATTCCGTGGAGACTTAGCTCTGCTCAGGAAAGCTCCAGCTATTAATGCATACCTATAACTCAGCTCTCTGCGCTCCTCAGAAAAATCGCTACCCAGGATTTGATAATAGAACATCCACTCATCCACTTTCTTCCTCTTACAATCTCATCTTCATCTTCAATCCAGCTGTAGGAACAATGGGAAATCTATTGTGATATTAGTATTTTCAGTCTTAAGAAATAGAGCTGAGAAGTGACTACTTTTCTTACTTTAGAAATACATATGTCTGACCCGTGTGTTATTTTTATTTAGTTGTTTCACATACACAAAAAGCAGGCTCCTGTCCTCTGGTCCCAGTCTGCCTTGCTCCAAACTGCTCATCCATTCTCACTCAGAAATCTTTGCTTTAGCTCTTTCCTTGGCTTATGGTCATCCTCCATAACTCCTATGTCACCTCTTCATACTCAGTCAAATGAAAATATTTTCAAATTGCCATTAATTATAATTATTTTATATCACAAACTCCTAACGTCTAACCCCTGCTTCTATTTCAGACTCTTAACTCACATATTATTACAATCCCCTTCTAGAGGACAGACCATCTAAAACAGGATATACAGACATCAAAACGTTGTTTATCAAATAACATATTTTTTCTTAATTTTCTCTTTCTACATATTTAGTATTCAAAATACTAGGTCAATTACAGTATGTTAATAAGGTCATCAGTAAAGAGTAATAACAAACTCCAACCCCAAAATAAGTTCAACTTTGAGGAATAATTCTTGTGAACACAATCTTTTACAAAATAAGAAAGTAATTTTCAAAGGAATAAGGAAACCTACAGAGCCAGTATTTGGGGTTCTGATGTACAGCATTCTTTATTATCCCAAATGACGAAAGAGGGAAATGTAAGATCATAGGAAAGCACGGGACAGGTGTGCACTCTGCAGCCACACCCTTCAGGAAGGACAGAAGCAGGTGACATGTCGCTCATGGAATTTTTGTTTTCAGTTGTATAAGGCAGTGCTTTAAAATGCTTTTATTCAGTATTTTATTCCCCCTTATTTCTAACCAAGTCGGAAAGATGTCGGTGTATCACAGGAAAGTAGAGTAAAGATAAAGGTGATAACGCTGTTTTTACAATTTATGTCTTCATATTCAAAGAAGGAAGAAAAGAAGCACTTAGCACAGGAACAACTTTTACAATGACATGGGTATTAGAGGAAAAGCAGCCATATCCAGAAATGATTCACACTGCTACAATAACTGCAAACGAGCAATAACTGCAAACCTGTCCCACCAGAAGAGGAGCCACTGATGTCTGTAAGGGTGATGACCAGGTAGGCGTGCTGGTGAAGCTAAACCAAACGGCAGCTGAGGAACTCAGCTGACCATATGCCCTGGAAGAAGGCATTACCATCCACACTGTAAAGCTGTATGGTGCTGTACAGCCAATGACTGTTGACTAAGCACATATTATTTATGTCTGAGAATCCCCTAGGCACTAAAGTCAGACACAGAAGAGAAGGCAGTCTTAATACTCTGGGTAAGGAGGAATCCAGTGTAAATTAAACCATTTGCAAACCAAATAAAAACGGTTCTAAGCAAGAATCTTAAACCAGTAGAATAATGAATGCTGTCTTAATCTTGAGAATGAAAACTTCCCTGTGGCATAAAATAATCGGGACAGAAAGGAATTTTAAAAAATAAAAAAATAAAACAACTTGAGCAACTTGAATAATCCTACATTCCTATATGTCTGGGATCAGATGTGTGAAGGCACCACTGGAAGAACCCACAAGAGGTGAAGAAGACAGTCACAAGACTAGCTTAAAGGTAAGAAGACTGCTCATGATTGAACCCTAAATGGCACATTTCAAGACAGAAGTGGGGTGTTGAACAGTGGTCCTCAACAATATGTCCCCAAATTGTGTTAGTCAGGCCTGTTTCAACCATGCACCAAAACAACCGGACCCCTGAGCCCCTGAGCCCCTGAGCCCCTGAGGCTAGTTCCTACCACCTCAGGAATAAACTAAACTCAGATGTAAGTCAGCCCTCTCTTCCCCTAGCTAGGGGTTCAAGTCGTTTCCCTAGATCCAGGAATCCAAGACTTCAGGGGCATAATAATCGACACAGGGCAGAGGAAAACATCAAACTGGCATTTGGGAAGGCTCAGCGCTGAAATCGCGAGCAGGCTTATCCAGAGTGCTTAGAAGTGACTCCTGAGTCCAGCCTTTCCCTCTCAACTCTTCTCAGCAATTCTAAATACCTTTGAAAATGAGGTCTTTTTTTTTCCTTCCTTTTTCACAATTCAGAGGGGGAAGACACTCAACTCTGTTGCAAACTGGAAGATGAATATGCTTACATTTATTCCCATTCAACAATAACTAACAGGCAGCTAATGAGATTTTCTTTCCTTCCCTAAGCTCCCATAAGCCATCTATTCTCCACCAGGCAGGGGCTAGCCATGAAATTTTCCACCAAGTTACAATTTTTCAAGCAGCTAGGAGAAGGCTGAAATAGCTTAGTAATGAGAGTTGCCATAAAACTTGTAATTACAGAATTTGTTACGCTGAACATCATAATGGAGTGTTTGTTTAAACCAAACAGCCATTGGCTCTCTGAAGACAAATACTGTATTCTATATCCTATTTCCCCCAAATGTACTGAGAGTCTTTTTTGGACAATGATGGTTCGTCTGTCTTTATTGGGCTCGCCAGCTGGGTTGGCTGCCCCAAGTAGCTTTCGCCTCACTTAGGACCCACAGGCGAAGACTGAGTAGGTATCACCTCTAGTTAAGCCAAGAGCTGACCAGACACAGCTAATCCATCCTCATAAGGCTTTCAAGGGGAGCAGACATTTCGTCTACCAGAGACACCAAGGACAGGCCAAGGGCCAAAATGACCTAACCCCGGATGACCTTGAAACGCTTGAACTTTTCCCTGCTTTCATTTTCACATCTGTAAAATCTGTAAAGTCAGGAGACTCACTTATTCTGCCTCCCAGGTTCTATAATTGCAAATAGGAAGGAAAAGTGGGTAAAAATTATCCTCATGCTTAAGTCTTTAGAGAAAGTTGGCTTCACATAGTTTCCTCCTGTATCAATTACTTTTCTATTGCTGGGATAAAACAACACGACCAAGGCAACTTCTAGAAGGAAGGGTTTATTTGGCCTTATGGTTCCGTAAGGATAATACTCCATCACCATCTCACAGACAATACAGCCCCATGTCAGAGAGGATACATCCATGAAGTCATATCAACATGGACATGAGAGTTCATTAATTCATCTTTGTGATGTGCTTTGAGCAGGACAAATGCTTACATAATACTTAGATGAATTAATGCTAGAACAGTTTTCATTCCAAATAATAAAACCCCAAGATAAGAATATATTCCAAGTTTCAGGATCATGGGAAACAGTAGATACTGAGAAGAGGTGGGACAGACGGGGCGATTCTGTTTTGTTCAGTGGGGAAGGCAGAAAAACCCAACCAAGAAATATAGGACCCACAGTAAAGCACAACAAAGCTCAAAGGCTTTGAAAGACAAAATAGGAAAAGTCAGGAATAAGGTGCCTGGGGCTGGAGGAATGACTGGGTGATAAGGCTAGCATGTTCCTCTTCCAAAGGACTTGAGTTTGGTCCTCAGCACCCATGTGGGGTGGCTCACAGCTGCCTGAAGCTCCAACTTCAAGGGAGCCAGGAGTCTGGCAGTCTCCTCCAACATGTGCACACATATGACATTCTCTTGTACATACCACAAGTATATGTGTGCATCTGCATCAGAGAGAGGGAGACAGAGAGAGAGGAGAGAGAGAGAGAGAGAGGTGTAAAAAGAGACTTGAAGCCTGCAGGTTAAAAACTCCATCCATTCTGTGAAGCAGAAGTCTCTGGAAACAAGCTCTTTCGTGAACGCCATGGAAAGAATAGCTTTGTGTCCAATTATCTGCAAATCTCTCCTACAAACAGCAATGTGTTCCCTAGACCAGCTGCCCTGGAACCAGCAGCAGGGAATTGTCTGCAATGGGGTCATCAGAATCCCTGGAGGAAGCCCAAGACACTAGGAAAATCCAGCCTCTAACAAACTCAGGCTGCTACCTTCTCTGTGGAGATAATGGCATCATTATCTTTGACATCCAATTCTTACTGTTGTTTATTTTTGAGACTGTATTTTAATTACATTTCTCCCTTGCCTTTCTCCCTCCAAACCCTCCTGTGCATCCATCTCTGCTTGCCTTCAAATCAATGGCCTCTTTTCTCATCTAGTTATTGCATGCATAAACATATTTGCATATGCACATATATTCCTAAATATAACCTAGTGAGTCCATAAAATGTCACTTGGATGTATGTTTTCAGGGCTGGCTGTTTGGCAGTAGATGATGAATCAATGTGCTCTTCCTTGGGCAACATCACCATCACTTTTATTCACATTAAAAAAAAATTAAGCCTGAACAGAAGTGAGGCCTTTATCCGACCAATTCAGAACAAGAGTCATAAAATACTGACATTCTTCCTGGATAGTTGGGGAAATGCCTGGAGATAGCTCTGTTCCTTAGTGTGTATTCCTTCTACATAGGATAGGCTGCTAAATTCCTCTGCCACCTGAGCTGATTTCTAACCAAGGCTCTCTCATTAAACCCACAGAGGAGAAGGAAGTGGCAGCTCACCCGGGGCCATCTCTCAGAGCCATCTCTGTCCATCTAGACCCTTCTTTTTGCAAACCAAGTTGTAAGTCTCGACTTCAGTAGTATTGGTGGATGGACAATAAAAAATTTCCAAGAAATTATCCACCTGGAGAATAGCTAATGTCTATTGATCAGTTGAACTTCTTCCATGATCATAAAAAGAGTCTGTGCAAACACATCAGAAGTAGGGTAGACTAGAAATTGTAGCAATCTACTGTCCCTTTTAGAGAACATATATTGGATCATTGCTATCTGGAACATAAAAAGCAGACTATAGACATAATCCACATTTTATGGCCTTGTAGCTACAAACTTTGGTGAAGACAGGAGATTCTCATATACAAAGGAAAAATTATAACAATGTTGTCAACAAGAATTCCTGTAAAGAAGCTGGGTCTGCAAAGACAAATTAACTGATTAGAACTTCAGTGCTGTAGAAAGATTGGAATGTTGCAGGTCCAGGGGGCTAAGTACCTCAGCTTTAGTCCCATGAATTGCCATACCTTACCCACCGCTGTGTCAGAACTAAATCCTCTGACTAATAGATAAAAACTTTTTGGAATCTATTAACAGAGCGGACCACTAGCTCTTTCTTCCTCAAAAGCTAAGAACGTCATCAGGTAGCATTGGAGGCCTATGGAAAGCTTCTCCTGTCTTGATATAACTATCTCTCTGATGTACCCACCATTGTATTTAACTTTGTTTTGATTTATGACATTCTTTGTTTTTTGAAATTATAAGACTTCATATAACTGTTTTGATGTTGGAACATGGAACATAGGGCAACCAAAATCTGTGTTCCTGGGCCATGGTCACTCAGATTTGCTCTACAGTAAGCTGCCTTTACTCTTTAAGGTGAGAACTGTATTTTTTGCATTCACAATATCTATCTTGGGGAATAACAAGTAGACAAAGTTCTATACTAAATACATGTCAGTTTTTGTAAGTATTTGAGTATTCTACTTTATGGCTTATTGTTGTATCTGCCTTGGTTTGAATACAACTTCTCTCCCACTCCGTGTGTGTTATCAAGAAGAGGGACTAAGTTAAACATTCTAGAGGTGATCAGGGCTCTGTTCTTGTGAATACTGCTGGATAATCTCCAGAGTGAGTCTTCTACAAAACCCAGTTGGGCTAAATCTCTCTAGTACCCTGACTTTTATGATACGGTGTCCTGCACTGCCAGCAAAAAAAAAGGCCATCACCCGATGCTGATCTTTGACCCTGGCACAAAACTGCGTGCTAAAATAGACGTCTTTTCTAAATAACTCACACAGCCTGCACTATTCAGTTACCAACAACAGAGAATAGAATAAAACAGCAGCAATATTAAGGAAAAAAATTAGTTCAAACCTCCTTAACACATTTTTTATTTATTTTGCTCTCTTCCAATTTTATTCTTAAATACAGACAAATATTAAACATTGCATCATAGATATGACTTTTTGCAACCTATTGTAATCGAAACCATATATGCTATAAATGTTCTTGTGCTTTTTCTTATGTCTCTAAAAGTATAATATGCTTAAAAAATTCATACTGATTGGTAAATTGACATAGCATAGGCTAATATCTCTCTAGGGGCTAGAAAGATAGTTTACTAGGTAAATTACTTGCTTTCAGATCATAATGTCCAGAAATCTAGCCCAGCACATAAAAAAGCCAGGCATGGTGACATGTGCTGCAATCCTAATGCTGAAAAAAGAAAAGACAGGCAGATTCCTGAGGGTCACTGGCCACCTGGTCAATTGGCAAGCCCTACATCCCAGTAGAAGAGCCTGTCTCAACAAAGCAAGGTATGTGATGAGGAACAACACCTGAGAATAACCTCTGGTCACAACATGTATGCACACACACATACACACACACACACACACACACACACACACACACTTGAAACTTCCACCACTGAGGATGCTGCTGGTTGGCTGGTGGAGACCCTGAACTTGGAGCCTGAGTACTTACATTTTTCATTTATTCCTTTTTAAATTTTGTTCTTATTTTATGTGTATATGCATTTTGCCATTGTCTATGTCTGTGCATCATGTGTGGTTCTGGTGTCCATGGAGGCCAGAAGAGGGCATCAGATCCCTTGGAACTGGAGCTACAGACAGCTGTGAGCCACTACATGGGTGTTTGGAATCAGACCTGGGTCCTCTGGAAGAGCAGCCAATGCTTTTGATCACTGAGCCATCTCCCCAGCCCTTGTTTCTTCTTTGAAAGCACATTAACTCTCAAGTGTTTTGTCCTATTACTATTAACTAGCCTCCTATCTCATGGTCGAGTTTCCCTGCTTCTCCAAACTCTCCCATTCCCTTAAAAGTTTAAAGAAATCACACCACTGCCTAAGTCAGTTTCCTCATTTAAAAAACAAGGAAAGTAAATGATTAATTACCCTGTCCTGAAGGGTTGTGGGTGAATCAAGACAACATGTGAAAAGGTGTTGTAAACTACAAAGAACTATAACCCTCAATGCTAAACTCATCAGCATATTTGATAACTTTTTCTTTTTATGTAGATGATATCCTTGGTATAATTTATCAAGACAGAATTGTTGCCTCTAAGAATACGCTCATTATTATGGCTCATGGTGAATATGTCTAAATTGCTTCAATGGGTGAAGGACACTTGCCCTATTGCTGTGACAAAATACCCTGATAAAAACAAATTAAGAAAGAAAGGGTTCCTTTTTGGCTCACAATTCCAGAGAACACTCTGTTACGGCAGGGAAGTCAGAGCATCATAATCCTGAGGTGACTGGCCACCGTGTCTGCAGTCAATCACACAGAGAGATAAATGCTAATGTTCAGCCTACTTTCTTCCCTTTATTCGGTCCAGGACACCAACCACTGAAGGGTGCTGTCCACAGAAAATGTGGGTCTAGCCACCTCAATAAGCCTAATATAAAGACTCCATTAGAGGCACACCCATAGGCTTGCCTCCTTAGTGATTCGAAATCCTGTCAAACTGTCAGTGTTAGCCATCAGAGGGACCCTAAAACCAGATGAGATGAACAAGGTAAGATGCTGAGATCAATTCGCTACTCAGTGTTCTCAGTTGTCCACAAACGGACATATGTGTGCATAAATGGGTAAAATACAAGCAAACATGTGGATCCACATACATGTGATATTGCATACACAATGCATAATGGCTTGTTTTGAAAAGTGCCAAGCCTGACAACTAGTGAGTTCAAAGTGAAAGTATGTGAGCACCCACACCGCTACCCTGGCACAGCCTTGCCCACCTGCATTCACTCCACACCAGTGACACATCCCACCAGAGGGGGTGGGAAGGAGATGGGGGAGCTCCCATGGACACACATTGGAGCAGAGTTTATAAGCAGGATGCAGATGAAGAAAAGTGGGTGTGGCAGCCTAGCTTCTCTATGATTGGAAACCCTTCTGCTCAGTGTACCCCTTCACTCAAAGATCTTTAAGAAATTCTCACTGTCCTCTCAAGGGGGCAGAGGCCACAACAGTCAGTTTTAGTATCAACTTGACACCACTTGAGAAAAGGAAACTTGAATGGCAGAATTGTCTCAATTAGTTTGGTCTGTGCCCATGTTTGTGAAGGATCCTCTTGCTGTGGGAGAAACCAACTCACTGTGGGTGGCACCATCTCTGAGGATGTGGGTCTAGGCTGGATAAAAAAACCAACTTGAGTGAGCCAGTAAAAAATTTTTCTCCACGCTTCCTGCTTTGGTTCCTGCTTGAGCTCCTGTGTGATGAACTGTGATCCGGAAGTATAAACTAAGTAACTTCCCTCCACGATGTTGGCTTTGATCATCACAGCAACACAGACAAAGCTTGGACAGGGACTGTTTCCTTCCGGAATAATGTCATGCAGATGGGATCTCTAGGTGAACAGTGGCCATGAATACAGTAATGGCTGAAGGACAAGGGCTTGCCAGCTCCATAGGAGACCAGCCCCTGACCAGGTAGGCATTTGGTAGGACAAACATCCAAGGCCAGGGTCCTCTGTGTTAGGGAGAAGTGACAAAGAAACAGTGCTCAGGCCACGCACCAAGACCCTCGCTGAAGTAGAAATCTGTTTCACAGGTTGTCGTGACATAACTATGTGACAGATATGAAGTAACTATGGCACAAGGTCAGTGCAGCAACACCAAACCACAAAGACCGACAACCTGAAAGACCGGTTTTCAATTGTGCATCATTTCTCTACCTAGTCACACCTTATTTTCCTTTTGAATGGAGCTAATCAATCACTTAGAGCCACTCCTAAGGAAGATAGAGGCCCGGGGACATCAAATAAAACAAAATGCACTTCAGATCATTAAGGAGTATTGGATAAACTCCTAACCTCTCTTCTCCTTAGTTTTCACATAAACAGGAGGAAATGCAAAGCTCCCTTGCCGGCTATATAGCGCCTCCTTAAAACATCCCAGTTACGTTACTAACCATGTTTTCTAAAACCGGCATTTGGAGCCTAGGAACGCAATGCCTGGTTTCTATAATCACTTTAAAAATCTCCCGGCTCATACATATTAAGTAAATAGCATAGTAATAAAATTAGGGCTTTCATTGTTCTTTCCATGAAACCTCTAAATTAGTTTAACAGCATTGTGGACTCAGGAGTCAAGCTCTGGTCTCAATTACTGAAAGACAATATTCAAATACAAATGAATGATCTTCTGAAACCCAGTTTGACTCCAGAATACAACAGGCCAAAACATCACCTTACCACAATAGTTATATCATATATGTGTGTGTATATATGTATATATGTATGATATATATATATGTTATACATGCATATATGGGATATGTTTATCATACATGTGTATATGAATGAGAGAGACTACGAAGGAATTGCTCACAGTCTGAATTTTTCCAGAGAATGACTATAGCAAAACCACAAATTACTGATTTTTATACCTTACGCCTTCATACTACAACTGATTTCAGTTTAATGGAGCTGTTCAAGTCTCAGCTCTAAGATCCCTGGCCCATCCTCATTGACTGATGTGCTTAAACTATTTACAAGTTACGGCGTCCCTGTTCCATAGGTTCAGTTTCTCTCAAAGTATAAAATCATCATGCCAGTGTCTCAGTAAATGATATACCCCATCAGTTGTGGGAACCAGGAAAAATCCTAGTCAACGAGACACAGATGGAAATCTGTCAGGAAAGGGTCTAAGAAACATTTCTACGTCCAGGCAAAAGGTGACATCGATTCTTCCTCTTTCCCTTAGCTTCCTCTCCCTCTCTTCGGCTCTGGCTTGGTGACAGGAGCAATGGCAGCTGCTCTGGGATCAAGTAGAAAGGGCTGAGAGAACTGAAGGGCCATGGGCCTCACCAGCACTGAGCCACCAAGCTAACGTTGGTGCTCACTCCTCAGCTTCTCGCTACATGAAAAACAAGCAGATCCTAACTTGTGTGTTGGGCAGATACATTATACTCAGTCCGATGAGATTCAGGCTGAAGAACCTGCATTTCATTCCCTCAAGGTGACTTCAGCTCAGATGTTCCCTTAGAGCTCCACGGGAGAAATGTCCTCTATTACACAGGCTTTACTTACACCTGTCCTTGGAGAGTGACAGCAGCCATCACCTCTCACGGTCTTGTTTCTGTAGATGCCGACCATGAAAAATAAATCCTGCATAAATACACGTGTGCACTTGCCAGAAAATGGCCTATGGCTACTTGAGAGAAAGTAGAAAAAGCAAATACTGTCAGAGCAGAGTAGCCATGGCATTTTCGTGGGAAAGCAACTATTGCACACCTCGGAAACAGAGAGAGATAGGCAAAGCAGAGAAATGGCTGGACAGTAAAAACTCTGCCCAACCTCAACTATTTCCATAATAGGCACCATGCCCAAGTTCAGTCGTTGATCATTATAAAGTTAATGGAAAATATTCTAGTGTGCCCACTAGGTCCACATCTTCCTTCACCTCATCTCGCTCCCGATACACAAAGCTACTGCCTGAAAGATTTCCTGGAGTCAGTTGATGGTCTTGTACCTACCCCCTATTTCTCTCTATAGCCGCTGACAAGACACAGTGTAAGTATAACCCCTCTCTGTTGTCTGCTGAGCCTTCCAGATCCACAGCTTATCCATAAATAGGAGAAGCTCAGCTCTAGCTGCCCCATGGCGGGATGGTCGGAAGACAACGAGAACATTTTGTACTAGTCAGTCCCCACACCTTTATCCAGGCTTGGGCAGTTTTTCTCGCTCAGAAATCATTGATGAATATTCTCCATGTGTCTGGTTTTAATTCACTTACCAATCTAAAAAATATTGATAATATATTACCATGTCAGTGTGATAGAGAGCATGAAACTAGAGACACATTCATCAATGAGTGAATGCACAAACTCTGAGGCGAAAAATCAGTAAGGGTTTTTTGTTTGTTTTGTTTGATTCTATTTTGTTTAAAGCACTTGAAGTTGGGAGGGAAAAGTGATGGTGTGGGGGTATGAGAGAAGTTGGAAGGGAGAGCTTGGGGATGGGCTTGATATAAACACTTTAGAGGCATGTATGAAATTCTCAAACAAGAAAAGGCCGTACCTCACACTGTCTATTTTCTGGTTCAACATTGGACTATAGTTAGGTAGGTGTGACCACAGGGCAAAATCATGATGAGGAGACACGTGGACCTTCTCAGTACTGACCTGCAAATTGCTACATGACTGTAATTGTTTCAAAATAAAATGTTTACTTGAGTAGCCCCAAAGCACCCTAGATAAGGGCATTCTGGCTTTGTTAGTATGCCTTGATGTTAAGCCATTTTACAATAAACCAAGCACCAATAACAAAGTTTGTTGCAATTATTTCTTGCATTAATATCTGTAATCCTGGTTTTTTTTGATTTGTCCTTGTATACTTGGATACATTTATGAATATATGTGTGTTCATATGTGTGTGTGTTCATATGTATGTGTGTTCATATATATGTGTGTTCATATGTGTGTGTGTTCATATATATGTGTGTTCATATGTGTGTGTGTTCATATATATGTGTGTTCATATGTGTGTGTGTTCAAAGATCTAAAATTTAAAAGTATATACACACACACACTTTTAAATTTCACTGATTAGTTTTTAATTCAATGTCTGACTGGTTGTAACTCTGAGTCTTGATTCTGTCATCCAGAGGATTAAACAGCTTCTCTTCAAGGCCCAGGGAACACAGGTTCCCAAGGACCCATTCACCAGCACTCTGTCCGCAGACTCACTGAGTCATGGTCAGCGGCCCTTTCATCTGTAGCGTCCTCTAAACTTGTTTCTCTGGTCTGTCCACACGGAAGTTTTAAAACAGATGGATAAAGTCCTCAGAAAACTCTGTATACTTCCATAACCCATCAATATAGGGGAAAAATGCTTAATCCAGAAACCATAAAAGAAATAACAATAAATTTGACTAAATTATTTATTTTTAAGGCCAACATAACAAAGCAAAATCTTAACTGCAACATGACGAGGATAAATCACGGACTGGAGAAGCATTTGTAACAGACGCCGGACAAAGAACAATTTAATTAGTAAACATCTTTCAAATCATTAATAAAAAGTTGAACAATACAAAGCAAATGAAAAAAATGAGATTTTTAAAGTAGAAATAAAAAATAAGCTTTTGAGACCCTACTTCGCTCTGTTAATGAGTGAATACAAATCAAAAATACAAATATGATTTATCCCCTCATTCAATTAGACAAGATTTTAGAAATCTAAAACCTAGAGATTACAATAGCATAGGAAAAAGGCATCTTGACTTCTGTGCAGCCGATAGAGCGTAGATGACCACTCTGAAGAGGGTTTTGGCAACATCGAAATGCATATACATTCTGATTAATCTACTTGTTGGAATTTATCTTATGATATACTTGCAAACTACATTTGCTTCATCGTTTGTCACATCCTTCCTATGACAGCCCAGTGGACATAAATAACCCCAGTGTCTTAAGATGTTTATGGAATAGTAAAAGGTGTGAAAAAAGGTTTAGATAGTCATTAAAAATAATGAGACCGCTCTGGGGATACTAACATGAAAAGATCTCCAAGATACACACATTTATTTTAAAAAGCAAACTGTGGCTGAGTATCCTGGCGGAGAGGGAGAATAATCCTGTTACGTGTAAATTTTCTTTTCTAGGAAAATATAAGAAACCTTAAAGAACGTCATGACAGCAGGCAGAGGGAGCTCAGTGGGCTCATTGTAGGATCATCTTTGCCCTTTCTCAGTCTCTATGGTAGCCTAGGCTAATCACAGCCCTCCTGCCTCAGCCTTCCATGACCTGGGAGGGCAGGCCTGGACCACCATCTTTGCCTTCCTCTTTATACTTGTCTGCAATCAAGCATGCGTGATGCTGTCTAAAAGCAACAATAAAACAATGCAAAGCCACATCAGTGTGTTTGGAAGGTAGCAAGCCACTGGTGGGTTGTCATGGTTAGCACATGAAGTGCTCACGTCCCAACCACCTACTGAAGCATTCTGTATGTTTCCCAGAGATCAATCAGTTATCAGATGCAATTCCATTCTGATTTTTAAAGATTAGGAATGTTTCATTTGCCAGACTACTTATCTCTATGGTCTCTCTAATCAGTGCTTCTCAACCTTCTTAAAGCCTTAACCCTTTAATACAGTTCCTCATGTTGTGCAATCAAAATGTAAATATTTGATATGCAGGATGATCCTAGGTGACCCCTGTGAAAGGGTTGCTGGACTTCAAAAGGGTTGTGACCCACAGGTTGAGAACCACAGCTCTAAGTGCTCTGAATACTATCAGTAATTTGACTGTGACAGAAATTTCTTTTAACACTAAAAATCCTCAAATCTTCCTCAAAATCTAACAAAAGTCACAAGCCATTTTACACACACACACACACACA
>LOJH01032546.1:0-13256 GCA_001685095.1 Ellobius talpinus
AGGCAAACACACAGACAAAATATTGTATACATAATAAATAAATATTTAAAAAAACTCAGGAGCATTTCTCTATTTTGATAAGAACTAGGAGAGATTGGAAACTGTCTTAATAAAGTTACAAAAGGAAGTCTGGCATTCAGATCCCTATTTGCTCCCTAATTAAAACAAATCAACAACTTGGGGGTTTGTTTTTGTTTTAAAGACAGGGTCTTTCACTATAGCCAAGGCTGTTCTGGAAGTAGCTACAATTCTCTGGCATCAGTTCCTCAAATGCTGGCTTACAGGTGTGAGCCTGTAATATGGAGGGAGAGTGGCTACATAGGAATTGAGTTCCATCCCCAGCACCCATGCAAAAAGCTAGACAGGGCAGCACATCCATAATCCCAGGGCTGGGGCCATGGAGACAAGCAAATCCCTTGATCTTACTTGCCAGCCATCCTAGGCTAATCTGCAAAGCCCAGGTCAATGGAAGACCCCATCTCGAAAGCAAGGTGGACGGTTCCTGAGGAACACCACCAAAGATTGACCTCCACATGCATGCACTTAGACATGCATGTGCACCTGTACCCACACAAGCATGCTCTCCCCACCACTAGCGTAGCCAAGCCACTCTATGAATGGATAAGGACACAGCAACCTGGGCTGTCCTTAGTCCTGCTGCGGCAGTTCTTTATACTCTCCACCACAGACACTTCCCCAGCTGTTGCAAACATCTGCCACTTACCTTTGTGTATAGAAGTGGCTAGTCCATTCATGTACTGTGGGAAAGGCTTGCCAGGGGCCAAGGGGACATCCAGCAAGGCCACTGAGCTGCTGCCCAGCAGGTCAATACTCCCAGTGTGTTGCCGGAACTTCTCCAGGTCCCGGGACAAAAGGTTAAACTGCTCACTCTGCACACGGCATTTCTCTTCCAGCTCTCGGACCTTGGACTGCACAGCAGAGGCGGGACAGTGGTCAAAGAGAGGTATTCAGTGGCGCAAAAATGTACCGGGACACATGTGGCTTTTGTGTGCACATGCTGTGTGCTTGTGTATGGCAGGGGCTGCTTCCACCTCCACAGAACAGCAGTGTCTGGAAGCCCAGCCTCACAGGCAGCCTGGCTGCTGGCCACCATGGAGAACAACAGGTGCCAAGGAATCTTGCCATCGCTCAGCTCCCAGCCAAGTATGGATTGTTCCAGGTTCTGCGTGCAGCCTGGGCACTTTGTGGTTGGCACGCCTGCTTGATATTTGGAGCGTGAGGCTGAAACAGCACTGACTAGGGAACAGCCCAACTTCCAACCCATCATACAATGCCATTTCAATGGGTGCCCATCCCATGGGTCTGCAGGGAACAGCCCAACTTCCAACCCATCATACAATGCCATTTCAATGGGTGCCCATCCCATGGGTCTGCAGACCCCCAAAGAACATGGCTTGCAGCAACACCAGAGAAATTCTACTTGGTATTGGGTTAGAAACACCACTGTCATTGGCCAACACCACCATGACACCTAGGGAAAGACAAGGATCTCCCAGGGAAACACATGGAAGAAAAGGGCAGACAGCAAGCTCCCTCCTTGAGCAGGACAGGTGGGGAAGGTTGTCCCTGAATGACGTGGGACTCTCTACTAGAATGTCAGCATCATGAGGTGAGGGTTGAATCTTTGTGCTTCCTGCTGCTCCCCAAAAACTTGACCCTGACCTAAGTACCTAGCTGGTGTTCAATAGAGTCTTGTTTTATTACAGGCATGTGGGAATGTAGAAAAAAATGGCTGTGAGTCTGTCTGTTGCCTGGCTTGATCAGGGCTCAGAAGTGGACGGTCCTCCTCTTCCACCCTCCATCCTCTTTCACCTCCTGTGTCTCTTCTACCTCCTCCTCTGTCCCTTCCTCTCTCTCTCATCCGCTTCCTTTATCTCTTTTCATCCCTTCTTCCCATCAACATCTCCTCCCTCCTCTTCCATAGCTTTACATCCTGTCCTCCTCCTCCTTTACCTCCTCTTCTTCCTCTTCCTTCTCCTCCCATCCTCCTCCACCTCTTCTACTCCTTTCTCATACTGTACTTTCTTCTCTTTCCCTCCTCTTTGCCCTCCCCTCCCTTCTTCTTTCTCTCCTCTCCCACCTCCTCCCCCTCCTCTCACTCTCCCTCCTCTCCCCCCTCCTCTTCTACCTCCTCTCCCTCTTCCTCCAGCCATAAGCATTAAGTATCTCAGCTCTTTCATCCAGAACAGAGTGCTATTTATGTCTGAGATCACGGGTTTCTAAAAATAACTTCAATGGATCCCAAGCCTATAATTAATTTCTTCAATTCATTAAAAAAAGTCAGCAGGGTTCCTCTTTTTAAGAGCTGAATGAGGTTGGCTGAGACAGCCGTCACCTCAAAGGAAGGCGAGGGACCAAACTTCTGGGCTCTGCCACACGGGTGGGCTGTGGAGAACATAGGGGGAGATTCATGAGCGAGGACAGGTGTGACCCTAAGAGCAAAATCCATGTGTGGGATGGTGACAACAGGATCCTGGGGCCCTAGCAGCCCCGATCATACTTAAGGCATCCAAGTAGCCCACATGATGAGTGGGGTCACCAGAGGGACCAGCATCAAAGGCCCTGATGAGGGGAAAGCCATTAGACCACCTGAGTCATCAAACAGGGCCATGAGTACCTACAGAGGCCAGTGAGGTCCCTGGGATGAGCAGGAAACATTTGAATAATTCTACCTCTGAAAAGCATCTCTCGAGCATCACGCACAACAACCAGACCTAACTAAGGAGAGGCAGAAGGACTCTCCATCCACACCACACGGTGTCAACACTCTCATTAGGGAACAGGTCAGTGCTGACCAATGTTCAGCTTGGGGGAGGGCGTGAGTATTCAAGGGCACCATGAGGATGTGTCCTTGGATGGCAGAAGACTCCATACATCTGGTTGTGGTTATGCAAGTCCAACGCTATTACTGAATAATAAGATTTACATGGGCATTACACAGATATGACAGAATCTATGAGCTCCTACATGAACAACTGATTCCCTAAACAAAAATGAGGGGAGGTCATTGAGCACTGACTGGGGTGCTGCAACCAAGGAGCATGACCAGCTCGGGCCAACTAGCCTGGCCTGCCTCTCGAGATCCATGTCCTACCTGGCCCCTGGAGGCCGCCAACAGCCAGACCAGAGGTCCCAGAGTTAAGTGGACTCGTTTGTATGCCAGGGTTATAGCCATACTAACGTTTCCCTAAGTGTGAGGAATAGGAAAAGATGGCATTGGTTAATGGAATTGAAAGCAGATGAACGTGGGGCTGGAGAGATGGCTCAGCAGTTCAGAGCACTGGCCACTCTTCCAGAGGACCCAGGTTCCATTCCCAGTACCTACATGGAAACTCACAACTCTTCGATACTCAAGTTCCAGTCAGTCCAACACCCTCTTCTGGCCTCTGCGGGCATGGGACACACATGGTGCACATACGTACAGGCAAAATACCCATAGACTTAAAGTTAAATATTAAAGTTTTGAAACATGGAGTTGGCTCATATAGCTGAGCACTGTCCCATAGGTGAAAAAATAAGAAACAGGATGATGAAAGCTTGCTGTCCTCGAGCTGGTGGCCAAGGCTGGGATTTTTAATATTCTTATCTAGACAATGCTCCAGGGACCTGCCTGTGGATATGCTGGACTTGAAGCTTTCCCTCCAGTAAGCATAAAGGGAGCTGATGGTGGAGACACGCACATTCAAGAGGCCTGGGTCTTCTTGATGGACTAACTGAGCCATGAGGCCAATGTCCCCTGTTGGGAATGTGTCAGTAACTGTTTGTAAAGTATGTCCACAAGGGGCGCTGCAGTGGGCCTAGCTTTGGGGGTGACTCGCAGTGAACTGAAAGGTAGGGGTAGAGCGTGGTCCTTAAGGTTACTACGGAGAATCTGAGTGTGGGCCCAGGCCACCCCCTGACAAACACTGTCTTTCTTCCCAGCCCCTTGGCTGGTCTCTTCTCGGACATCAGAGAAAACAGCTTTGGAAGGCAGATGCCAACTCAGGCCTTAGCAGTCTCCAACAGCAAGGAAGAAGAGCCCACAGAAGCCTCAAATGCCTAGGTGCCCCATTTTCCCTTCCTCAGGAGCTCCTGTGCACGTAGGCCCCAGCCTTCCCTGGCTGCAGCTGCTGCGTGTCTGGGCCACTCATAGGTTAGGTGCTCTGATAGCGTGAAGTCACCCGCTTCCAGGACACTTCCAGGAACAGCAGTGCCCTCTTCTGTTCCTGGCTACTGCTTTGATTCTGTGGTGTTTATTTCGGTTTATCTGGAGTGTTGTGGAGTCTCCGTTGCATGCGGAACTTAGCCTGTGTGTGTTCACTTAGGCTCATGGGCACACCCACCCATTCTTCTCTGCTGGCTCAGCCGGAGCCTCTCAGAGAACAAGCACCTGCAGGCGGGGGATGGAGGGGTCTGTGCTGTGACCACAACCGTGGCTGTGGCAGATGGCAAAGCGTTCTATAATTGGAGCAAGTGCAGCGGCTTACATAGGCAGGCGGAGCGTTCAAAAGCCAGAGGCAAATATCCGAAGACATGACTTCTGGTTTCCCTGCCGCCTCCGCAGGAGTTTCTCTGACTTTCATTCTCCGTGGTGTGGAGGTGCATGCTGGGCTTGTGCCCAAGCTAAGGTAGCTTTGAAGGTGAAGGACACTTTTCCAGTCTTTAGACAATGGGACACGCAGAAATCATCTGCAGAGTTACCCGCAAGCACATGGAGTTCCGTGCATCCATCATGGTTGCCATACGAACAGATCTGTGTGGAAACAGCCCTGTCCCCAAGGCCCAGACCCCTTGCTCTTGTCCTGACATTGACTATAAAAACAGTGGTCTCCACCATACATCTTCCTTTTCTCAGTGGCACAGAGATCTACGGGCCTACTCTTGCCTTCTATCAGGGACAAATGAGCAGACAGGCTAAGGGGCAGCATTCTCTAAAGCTCCCTTGTAGCTCAGCAAGACAGCTGGCTCCATCTCACCTGCTGTGGGAAGAGGGATGCAATCGTGGCTGGGGATTTTACCTTTTGCCCTTGGGGTCCTCCCCACCCTGAGAATGAACTAAAGGATGCTCACTGTGTTTCTAATCAACTCCCCAAACTGGCATCTTCTTGGGTGTCTTGGGCAGCAGCCTCCCCATTCCATATGCTGCTAATGCACCCACTGGGAATTACAAACATCTACATAGCTGGTGGGTATTCAGAGGGCTTTGCGGCAGCACACGTCCCAATTCAGTTGCCTCTGGTGACTATACTGCTAAAGCCACGGGCCTGCAGTGTTTCTGCCTAAAGACAGTCACCCAGGTGGCAGCTAGGGTGCTCCACACACTCCAAAGAGATCACCCTTTGAAGGTGTCCTGACAACTAGTGTGTGGGATTTTGCCCCTGTCTCTCCACAGTGCTAGGGTGGGAGCTGGGCTGGGCTTCAGGGAGCAGGGGTTCTCAGTTATAACATCCAAATGTGCATTGGTCAAGACTTCAAGTATCCCTCTTTCTCATCAGGTAGGCTGATGCCTCCTCTGACACTGAGTCCCATCCACATGGGGCCCTGAACAAAGCTCTATCTGTGTTTCTTGGGCATGGGGATCAATATTGGTGATAAGTTTCTAGAGATGTCATGGTGGTTAGTCTAAGGACCCCTTTTGAGAACCCCCCACCTAGCAGTGAGGAAAGCCACCCCTTTCTGACTTTAGTACCAGTCCTTGGTCTGAGCCAGGGATCACACCAAGGGAAGTTGGAATGAACAAGCAGAATAACCTGTCCCCTGTGGAAGGAGCTTGCTGTTGGCTCTGGATGGATGGGATAGGAAGGCGAGCATACAGGAGTCACACGGTGAATTCTGATGACCCATAATGGAACTCTAGGTATACTGCCAGGTCCTCCCATCCACACACCAGTCTCAAAGAACATCAGTCCCTGCCTCTTGCCCACGGGTCATCTGAATTCACAGCATTGGCAAGCAACAGGAAGACGTGTGCACAGGGCCAGCTCAGCACTCCAAGAAAGTATATATTTCTCCGCCCACTCCTCAGCTGGCACCAGGATGAGAAAACCTGGTCCACACTCATATCAGGCACCTGTGAAAGTCAGACCCTCAAGGTGCTTTGTAAGAGGAGGAGCAGACCTGGGGCTTAGAGCTGCCCACACAGGGAAAGCACCAGAGGACACGTGCGTGGGTGGAAAAGCCACACTGAATACCTGCATGCATTCCAGAGTGTTCTGGGTGGAGAGCCAGACAAGACAATTACAGAAAGATGGCGTGAATGAAGTGGACAGTGCCCAGTACAGCCCATGGCAGAACGGCCTTCCCCAGCTTCTAGAATGAAGGCATGCTGTGCCGTGGGTTTTAAGAGAGCTCAAAGCAAGGGCTACCCAGCAATGCTGTAACAGGTTGCAGTGACAGTTCAGGAGGAGATGGGAGCCACACAGGCAACCAAGTCTTTAAGCTTTGGGGCAACTGAAGGAAGGAACTCGTTCCTAGCTAGGGAAGGTCCGACTGAACTGTTCTCATCTGGAGGAAACATGTTCCATTTTCCCATGATGTGTACTTTTTCTGTCATGTAACACACACACACACACACACGTCCCTCCTGATACTAACTAGTAGGAACTTTCCAAAGATCAATGTTAATACATGGGTGAGTGGCCATGGAACCTTCCCTATGGGAGGAATAGATTCGGGAGGGAGACGCAAGAGAAGCACACATTCTGTGTTCAGTAGTAGCTACTCCCCCACCAGAGGAGACATCTTGCAATTTCCTGGAACGCTCCCCTTCCCTGGTGGCAGGCAGCCTGGGGAGCCACACAGTCAGTTCAGTTAACCACCATCCCACTGGCTAACTGGTCACTATGCATGAGGAATGAATGTCAAAGGCTCCTAAGGATGCCAAGAGCTCAATTGCCTTCTATGTGCCTATCATTCTCTAAGAAGACCAACGTAGGACCAAAGCCACAGATCAGAAGTGGTCATTTCCAGTGTGCCAGCCCAGATGATTGGACCTGGTGGCTGCTTTGCTTCCAGACCCCCAGGACCACCGAGGAAGGTCTGCATATGACTGAGATGGCCATTCCCACGGGAACAATGATCCCAGAAATAGCTAGTATGGCACTAACCACTTCGCTCCTAGACCAATATTCCTCAACCCGTGGGTCTTGGCCCATGTCAGATATCCTGCACATCAGATATTTATATTGTTTCATAACAGTAGCAAAATGACAGTTATGGAGTAGTAATAAAATAATTTGGTGGCTGGGGGTCACCACAATGTGAGGAAATGTATTAGAGGGTCACAGCATTGGGAAGGTTGACAACCACTGTCCCAGACCCTCCCTTCTCTGATCCTGCAAATGTCTCCCCATCAGGACCACAAAACTTCAGCAATGTCCCCTATGCCATCCCTCAAAGGATGGAGCGCCCCGAATAACCCAACACCATTCCTAGAAGAAACCCCTCCCCCTCCCCTTCCTCACTTCCCATTGACAGCAGCTAGCCAAAGGGCACAGACTACTGAGACACACAGCTCTGGCCCCGGCTGTGTGATTGAAGAAAAGTTGATCCACCTCTCTGTACTGGTTCCTCAGTGGTAAGGCTAGAAATGGTAATGGTGCCCAGGGGAGAGCAGACTTGTGAGGACAATGTGAGTGAGGGGTGGCGTGGCCACATCCAGTTTCTAACATCCAGCGGATATCATTTATTTTCTGGCAACGCTGTAGTCCTCCCAACCCCCTCCACCTGTGCTCACCTCTAACAGCTGCACAGCACCTTCATGCTCCTTCTTAGCTTCAACCTGAGCCTGTTTGTGACGGAGAAAGGAAAAAGTGTTTAGGAAGGAGAGGAGGGACTCGGGTCAGAAGCTGCATGACCAGAGGATGCCCGCAGCTCCCAATTTCCCAGTGCGAGGGTAGAGTGTGCAGATCTTCCCCTGAGCTGCGCCACGTGGTGAGGATTCGGTTGGTTCTGATGATCTCCAGGCAGTCAGGCAGAGAAGGGATGGACTCCTAAGAATGGCAGCTGGAAGAAGAACTGGCCCCTCCCCTTGTTCATCTCTGCAAGGGGTAAACTAGCCAGGGCAATGCTGGAGAGCTCACCCTGGTGGTGAGGATGGGGGGAGAGCTGCCTGGCTGACCAACCCGGCAACTACCCAGGCCCAGAACCAGAGTAATGAGTTGGTCCACCCAACACCCAGTTCATCTATGATCTGCTGGAGCACATGAAGGTACCAGTCCTGTAGACCCAAAGTTGCAGGATCTCCATAACACAAGACAACAGGATATCCAAGAGAAGTCCCAGTGAGGGCCCAGCATCAATAGTGTAGCAGAAACCAGAAGTCTTGAACCAGATCAATGACTCTTTGCAATGAACACTTGCAAGTAAAGATATTTGGATAAAAGGGTTTACTGTGTGACTCACTGGGTCACACTGAAGCTTCCATGATGAGATTGAGTTTTCCTTCCTTTTCTTTTAAATTTTATTTTTGGGAAGCAGGTTGCAAGGGCAGAGGATAGATATGAAGGGACAGGTAAATGAATGAGGTGGAGACGCATGATGTGAAAGACACAAAGAATAAATAAAAAGAAAGTTAAAAAAAAGAATGGTAGTTGGAGATGGTGCGGTGGCCCACGCCTTTAGTCCCAGCATTGGGGAGGCATCAGCAGGTGGATCTCTATAGGTCTGAGGCCATCCTGGTCTGCAGAGTAAGTTCCAAGACAGCTAGGGCTACACAGAGATGGCTCTGGCCCTGCAGCTGAGAAGGAACCATGGGGGTTTGAACCAGAGCCGTGGGATCTCCATGCTAACCCTGAAGAATATTGTCTTCTCATCCTTCCTCCTTCTTGCCTGGGAAATGTGGCACTATCCTGCTGAAGGGCCAGGTCCTCCTCAGATCACCCTCACCCAAAGGAGGTGTCATGGTGCATGGAGTTCCACACCCCCAACCTGCAGCAGGGGCCTGCCCCCTTCCCACAGTTAAAGCCATACCACACAGAAGAAGACACGTCACACATTTTATTGAAGACATTTTGCATGAGAGTCCCTGCCTGACTAAGGGCAGTTTACACAGAAAATTTAAACGCAACCTCATTGTTTCCTGTCCCCACTGCTCCTGAGGTCCCAGCATAGAGACAGTTCATGTCATATTTGCCTTCACAGCCTCATCACCTGAGAAGAGAGTCTGAATTTATACTACTGAAGGAAGAGATTAAATATAGTCCCAGATTCTCTCCTTCGTGACCACAGGGACTAATTCCGGCTGGGAGCCTCTGCTGGAGGATGCTGGGAGAAGAGGAGGGCCCTTTTCTTTGGGACTTTGTTTTGAGAAAACAAAGCTTTCTCAGGGGAAGACAGAGAGAAATGAATTGTGATAGCATTTGGGATTCATGTGTGCCTGAGGCAGCTGGTTAAAGCCCTGGACCTGACTGCACCCGAAGTCACACTGTGGTAATATAGGCAAGCAACCTTTCTGGGATAAATGTTATCACCCACTGGTAAGAATTGATGCTCACACCAAAAGTGGATAAACTGAGGCTCAAGGGGTCTACGGTTGCATCACGGGATGGAATAAAGAGACAGCTCAGGCCCCTGCCTCTCCAGGCTGTGTGTCTAAGCTGGGCTCATCTGTGTCTCCAAGCACTTTTCACCTTCATTTATTGTTTTATTTTGAGATGAGATTTCATGTAGCACAAGCTGGCCTCGAACTCACCATGTAGCCAAAGACAAACTTGCGATCTTCCTCCTTCCACCTCCCATGTGCTGGGGTGACAGGCATATGATGTCACAACAAATGTCTTCCATACCAAGGGTTGACCCCAGGGCCTCGTGCATGCTAGGCAAGGGCTGTAGCAACTGAGCTCCATCCCCAATGCCCCCGCTCTTCAGCCTGCGAATTAGCTTGTTTCTGGGCACTCCAGTCTCCTGCCTCATCACCTGCTCTAATTAAGCAGCCACGTGCCCATCTGGGCTCACACTGGGGTTTCCATTTGGGGAGAGTATCAGCCTGGACTTTGCACTGTCGCGGGTGAGAAGTGAACATTACCTCATCTCCTCTGCTGTGAGATTGCGTGTGGGCTGGGCCAAGGCAAGAACTCAGCTCCACAGCAAGGACTCAAAGGAGAACAAGCCCAAGATTTCCGTAAAGCTCATTCAGCACGCATCTCATTCTCGCAGATTCCCAACGAGGGTATAAGAGCCCGGTGAGCCGCTAGAACTAGGCCCGCTAATCACATGGTTATTGAATTCGGCTCACGCGTTGACACTTGAAATTGTTCCTTTCACAACAAAACAGCAACAATGACAGAAGAAATAACAAAATGGGGAAGGAGGGGTGAAGGAACAGCCGGGGAACAGAGAGATTTTATAAATATCTCTGTCATCGAGTCAAAGAGTTTTCAACTGTCAGGGTTCAATCAACAAAGCACTCAGGCAGGCCAGGGAGGCCGGGCCAACTTGGCAGTGGTGACTCCATCTCTGCCTCTGGAGGCTGATCAGGAGTTCATTTTCATAGGCCACTTCCAAGCTGGGCCATTTGGGTGATTGGAATAGATTGTTAAATTTAACACTCCATGTTGGCAGCTCCAGAGTCTTGGAAAAAAATCTCAGCAGTAACTCAAGCAAGGCTCCTTTTGGGGCCACTGCCAACATGGGGGGGATGTGTGACCTTCATGGAGACAGGATGCCTGCAGACAGAGAAGCACAGAGGAAGAATTATGGCTCCCATGGATGCCTACAGCACTCTCCAGAACAGAAGGGACCTATCACCGGCAGGGGCAGTGGTTCAGGAGAGAGGGACAGTCCACAGCTGCAGTGATAGATTTGAGACAGACATGCACATAGGAGAGATATGGGACACAGGCATAGGACACTTGGCCCCGGGGGCCATCCTGTGCCAGGGCAACGGCTCAAAGCGTGGAATGGAGCTAAGCAGAGTCATTTTTATTGCTGTGATTTAAAATAGTTTAAATGGGTGCCTTATAACTATTGGGGCTGCAGGGCCTCAGGCAGGAGCCTCGAGCCAACGTTCATCAGGGCTGAGATGTTGACAAGCACAATGTCCTCATCCCGAGGGCATGGTGAGGAAAACGGAAGACTGGTGCCCAAAGCTCCAGGCACTTCTCAGTGGCAGAACACTTGCCTAGCCTGGACAAGGTCCTGGCTGCCATCGCCAGAAGCACAAATAATGGCAGGGCCCATGCTGTCCTGAGTGTGTGTGGTGCTGGTCTGTGCGTACCCCACTTTCCACATACAACAGAGCCTCGACTTCCACAGGAAGTGCAGAAATTCACAAAAAAAGACGCCATGCAGCACACTCTGGCTGGCTCTTCTGTACCTCGCACTTCAGAAACACACCCAGGATTGGGAACAGTCACACTGAAGCCCATGGCCTCCTATGGGCAAACCTTTGTGGAGACAGTAGATTGCTGTGTGGTGGAACAAGGGCACAGGTGGTCTGAGATTCTGACTATCTGCAGCCTCAAAAGTGGTATTCTAGGAGCACAGAATGGCTCTGAAGAGGTCACCGTGGGATCAGGCTTACATCCCAGGACCTCCAGCCCATCTGCAACCGCAAGCTCCTTGGTTGTAGCTGTAGAAGAGGAGGGCTCCATAGCCCAGGTCCCAAGAGGGCTGACTGCCATTCACAAGCCACTCTGCAGAAGCTACCTGGATGTGAGGGGCATGGGCAAGGGAAAGGAACGACCATCTCTATCTCACAGAGGCAATGTGATGAGGGCTGCATAGGGACAGCATCTTACCTGTTCTCTGTGCCAACCTGGATCCCCAGCTCTGGAGTTCACCCAGTGATCACTGTGAGTACTCGCTACAGGTTGACCTGTCCTGAAACCCTGATGTTCCCAAACTACCAAGCAGATGCATCTCGATAGCACCCATGCTGGTACCAAGAGTGTAGTTTGGTTGGGAACGAACTCTCAGACCATGACAGTTACACAATATGCAATAGCTTGGGACCCTGAGAGGTTTTGATTACCTTCAAGGTGTTAGCCATCATGGGGTCTGATCGTTTTGTCATGTACTTCGTTTACCTCCATCCCGAGATGGGAGCATCTGGGGCTCCCAGGACACCACATCTCCCTTATTGAACTGCTCAGTGTCTAGCAAAAGTGTCAACACTGTGAGGAAGGCGGGGACAGCATGGGCAGTGCTTGGACTGTGCCCAGAAAAGACCAAATGGACCATGAACTTGGGGAAGAGTTCGCTGTCTCATTCCATTTCCCCTTCCACTGCCATCCCTGCTACTTTTTTTATTTGAGCCATCGTCTCTCAGACATTACAGAACTGGCATTTGATTTTATCCAGTTTCTCTTCCTCTGTCCTCACAGATGAAGAAACATCCATATGTCCAAAATAAAGAGCATGATGAAGGGACAAAAGGTTCAAGGGAAATTGGACGGCAGAAGGAAAGCTGAGCAGGCAGGTGGGGCTGGCTCCTTTTCTAATCAGATAGACACTCAGTCAATATGACCCCAGGCTCCCAGGGAGCCGTCTGTGGGCATACCCTGTCACCCTTATTAGATATTATTTGTATTTCTGCAGGCTCTTTATCTGTCTCAAATGGACCCGGCAGGGGGATGCAGCTTCCAAGTTGTAATGAATAGCATCCCCCTCCTCCCAGCCCTAGGGAGGAAGAATAATATCCTGACACAATATTGTTTCTCAGTATTCTGGCCAACTTGTTATGACAGGCAGTGTGGTTGTGACAGTCCCCATGAACAGCAGCTTAATGAAATCTACACCTAATACAAGGTCTCGGATATTGACTAGAAAAGGGGGCTTCAAAATTCAGCTACCTGTTGCCTCTGATTGGGAAAAGCAGACAGATTTTTATCACTGCCCAGTTGGGTCGAGCAACTGAGTATCCTTGTAAGATCCCATGATGATCATCAGACAGGCATGGGGCCACACAGAAGTTACAAGAATTACCCACTACCCATCCTGGCCAGCAATGAGCCAGGGACACTTGGCTTCAAGCAAGAGAAGAGAGAGATGATAGCCAGTCAGTCTCTGGTCTCCATATTCTAATTCTTCGGTGCCCCTCCCTCCGAGCCCCTGTTCTTGCAATAGGAATCTTTCTACCTGGGAAAGAGACAGGCCAGCAAAGCAAGCTTGGGCTGAGGTAGGGGTGGGCTTCCTCAGCACCACCCATCACAGTGTGATGGAAGACATACCTGAATCTGGACCTGCCTCCTTCCTTCCTCATCAGGAAGGCTCTCTCCTGTTTTCTCTTGACTTCCTCACCTCTCTCTCTCTCTCTC
>LOJH01032547.1:0-14917 GCA_001685095.1 Ellobius talpinus
CCATCCATCCATCCATCCATCCATCCATCCATCCATCCATCCATCCATCTGGGTTTTGAAGACAAGGTTTCACCATGTAGCTCAGGATGGCCTGACTTTGCTTCCCAAGTTCTGGAGTCACAAGTGTGTAATGTATCTGGCTATTCTTTTGTTTGTTTGTTTTTTGTTTTGTTTTTTGAGACAGGATTTCGCTGTAGCTTTTGGAGCCTGTCCTGGAACTGGCTCTTATAGACCAGGCTGGCCTTGAACTCAGAGAGATCCACCTGCTTCTGCCTCCCAAGCGCTGGGATTAAAGGCATGTGCCACCACCACCCGACTTGTATCTGGCTATTCTTGTTTGCGTTTATTATGAACTCTAGGTCAATGGTGTCAGTCCATAGACATATATAATGCTGAGTGTGACAGTTATTCTTGGTTGTCAACTTGACCATATCTGGAATTAATTAAAACCCAAAAATGGCTAGGCACTCTGAGGATTTGTGCTTACCGAAATCATTTGGAATGGGGGGATCCACTCCTAATCCAGATCTTTTGAGGTTAGACAACCCACCTCTAATCTGGGCTACTTCTGCTGGCAGCTTACATAAAGGACATGGAAGAAGAAAGCTTGCTCTTTTTGCCTGCTTCCTCCCACCCTCGATAGCAAGTCCATTTCTTCACTAGCATTATCAGAGTCTACTTTTTCGGGATTCTGGCGAATATGGGAGAGCAGCTGTGACATCCAGCCTCACAGACTGAATAACTACTGGATTCTTGGACCTTCTGTACATAGGCAGTCATGGTTGGATTAGCTAGATCATAGACTGTAAGCTGTTCTAAGACATCCCCTTTCTATACAGAGAGATTCATTCTCTAAGTTCTGCTACTCCAGAGAACCCTGACCAATACAGTTAGGTACTGGGAAGTTATTTATCTATTCCCAAGACAGGAAATCCAAGGACATGGCACATGGCTCCCAGGAGCTGTCTGCTGATTGGGGTTTGGAAGGAAGAGCCACCTAATGAAGCACAGCTGTGCCTGGGCATCACACACGAGGAGAGCAGTCTGGGATAGTGTGGCAGAGCAAGTAAGGCTCAAAAATCAGAACGGGATCAAAAACCAAAGGACTGCAGCCACTATTCTGAAGGGAACTGCAAGTCAGGTGTGCAGTGCACATCTGTCATTCCAGCACTCGAGAGATGAAGGCAGGAGGACCACTCAATTACATGCCTGCCTGGGTGGGAGAGACCCTGCCTCAAACAAAATAAAAGCAAGCCTCAGCAGTGACAGGAGCTGACAGTGAGCACACCTCACTAATGCTTGAAAATCAGCCCTGTACAAGATGGCGCCAACTGTGGAGACCTGGCGTTACGCTGCAACGTTCACAGCCACTCACCATCTGCCAATGCACTGTAAGTAAGTGTATCCAACACACCAATCAGGTGAGGGGCCCGAATCACTGTTCTCCAGGTCATCCCCCGTCAAGGAAACTAAGGCCAGAAAGACTGGTTCATGTTCTCATGCCAGTTGGATGCGAGGAATCTGGTTCTGGAAGCCAGCCCCTGAAGCAGGGCTAGACTACAGCACTGAAGTGTTCACAGACGGTGTGTGTGTGTGTGTGTGTGTGTGTGTGTGCGCGCGCGCGCGCACGCAGTCTCTGAGGGAAAAATACAGGAGGGCAGCACAAGGCAGGGCTTCAAGGCTAGAGACCAACGGGTTCATGGAAGAAGCTAAGGGATGGGAGGAGGCGAGGATGGATCACATAGAGGACAGAGTGTGGATGAGACAGCACGAAGTTTTAAAGTTTCAATTTCAATTTAACGAAGTGAAAATCCATTTAATTGTGCTAATTAGCTCTCTAGTCGCTGTGGTATCTCCACCACCTGCATCGTCACATCTGTCTTACCCAGAACCTGAGCCCCCAGTACTCTGGGGGTGCCGACGATGGGGCTGGAGGAGTACAGTCACCAGGCCTGCAGTTAGCTTGCCACCTCAATCACCTTGCCAGAGTCAGGTCTCAGGCAGCAAACCGCAGCAGCAACTGTGGAAAGCTACAGAGTTCCAAACAGACCTGGCAAATGAAAAAGCCAGAAGACGGGGCAATGTGGTGCCCACCTGGGATCCCAACGGTGTCCTGTCCCTGACCTAACACTGCGGATACCAGCTCTGGATGCCTCCACTTCCCAGGAGGAAATAAGCTATGAAGCCATACTTTTCCTCCTCTCTGGTATGAAAACACACAAAACAGAGTACATTCTCACGAGGGTGAACACCTAAAGTTGTTCCTTCTCACCCAGAGAATAAAACAAAGGAAGAAGTCGGCCATATCTCTCTACAGTCCAAGATGTGTTTATTTCTGGCAATGGACAAGATGAACCAACTGTTTCTTTGCTTACCCCCTTCTTTCTGAAGTGAATTATTTGCAAACAGAAATTGTTTGATGCTAAGAAAAACCAAAAGTTGACAGGCTATGTAATTATTTTCACTCTAAACGAGAGAAAAAAGGGCCTGTGATCTGACAGCTTGCCCTGCCCAAGTACCCTGTCTCGAGCATGCAGCAGGTGCACTCCAGAAAGGTGATACTGGCCTTTACCTGCCACTCCATCCAGGCCAAGCACACTCCCATATGGTCCTCACAAGAAGCCCCGCCCCGCATCACCCAAGTGTGCTGGCTTAATTGCAAGTGAACTTCTGCTCTTTATTAGTCTCCCTGCACAGCCCAGGACGGCCTCAAACTCAAGATCCTTCTGCGCCAGACACCTCAGCGCTGGGATTCTAGGTGTGCACCCATGCACACACTCAAACACACACTAAGATATCTATGTCTGCAGACAAGTTTCATCCAGCATGCTGTGATTTCATTTGGCACTATCTGTTGCATGTTTATGAGAATGTTCAAGTGCATGCTGCAGGTGGCTGCACATAGTCCTCAACTTCAGGTATGACGAAATCAAGTTTCCTAAAGCCTCGCCTCACGACTCAGCACACGGCCAGCAACCTTCCATGTCTCTTGAACCCGCATTCCCACTTCCTCCAAAGCAATCCTCTGGAACCTCATCCTCTTTCTTCAGAGCCACCTGTGTCTTTGGGCCACAGTTTCCCATTAGCCCAGGTTTAATCTTCATATCCCAGACACTGTTGAGACTCCAATAGTTGGTCTACCCTGGTCGTCTGACCAATGTCATGGCAGCCAGTCGTCTGCAGGCAGAGCTTCACATGCTGTTATCCAGTATCACATCTGGATATCCTCAGCATAGGAAGTTCATTTTAGTCCTATAGGGTGACACTAGAGTGACTGATGGGGGTATGACAAGAATTGGGGGTCAGCTGTAAGGCCCTGGGTGACTAATCTGAAGGCTAAGGACTACGCTGTAAACAAATCAATAACAGAGGGAGGACGAAGTACACGGTTTCAAGAACACTGAAAAACCACTCACACGTGTGGCTACTAGATGGTGAAATACAATGTGCACAAACTAAATACAGGCTTTCTTCTTCACAGAGCCCACACCAGGGTCGTCTGCCCAGAGGAACTGAGAATGTCCTCTCTCACAGTTATTTCCATAAGTCACAGTAGTAAAAGAACTCACCAGTTCAACTTTCCTACCAATCCTCCTGCCTCAGCCTTCCAAGTGCAAGGATTACATCTATAAGTCACTATGCCTGGCTTAAATTCTGCTTTTAAAATGGGAAAAAAAACTACACCAAAGCAACAGACAACAATGGGGATTTATCAAGGCAGGAGTATGCCCTGCCCCTGTGCTAACATTCAGAGCACTCTTTTATGTACTCCTAGCGGGCACTACTCCCAATTCAAAAAGCCACCTATAAAAGGGGGGAGGTGGGAAAGTTTGGCAAAGTAAGCACTTTTTCTGTTTTGTTTTTGAGATAAGGTCTTAGGTAGAGTTGCCTCAAACTCAGTGGTTAGACAAAGGTGACCATGAATGCCTGCTTCTCCTGCCTCCACCTCCCCAGGGCTGAGATTATAGGCATGCATCGACAACTACATCCCCAATCCTACTCTAAAAGTTAGCTTAAGACAACAACAGCAATGAAAGCAAGCAAGAAAGGCTTTGGTTGACCATCAGCTTCAAAGAGTCGCTAAGCAGCTAAGCAATATGAAGGAAGAGGGACGGCTCTACAGATTCCGTAGGCCTGAAGGCTGCATCAGCTTCTGGGAGCACACAGAGGGAGAATGCTGACAAAGTGGTAGTAAGGATCTGAAACAAAGAAATCAAAAGGGGAGCTGGAGAGAAGCTCCTATGGCAGACGACCCAGGCTCAGTTCCCAGCACACACATGGCAGCTCACAGCCATCCTTTACTCCAGTTCCAGGGGACCTGACGCTCTCTCCTGATCTCCTAGGACACAGCACACATATGGTGCACAGATATACATGCGGGCAAAAATTTTAAACACAAATTAAAAATCTAAAAAAAAAAGTCAGTGGTTTTCTTTTTGTCTTTTTCAATGAAGAATGGCATAGCACAGACAATGAAGGACTGGGAAGACACAGTCCTGGGAGGCTATGCTCTCTGGGCCCGGGACCACAGGAACATGACTAAGTGTTTACACTTGGTTAGACTGTGTGTGTCTTCCTAGAAGGGAGCATGAAATTAAGGAGGCTCCAGAACAGAGGGATCTGCCAGCATCTGTGCCAGAGCTCTGGCTGGGTCACTCTGGACAATTACTGATCCTCTCTGTCCTAACTGCCCTTGCCTGCAAAGTGAACACAGCAGCAGCATGCTGCCCGCAAAGCTAACCAACCGGCACACGTGTGGTGCTACAGACTGTGCCTGGTGCACAGGCAACAACAACACCAGCCGCACCTAACAGCTCCTGGACCTTGGAGAAGTTGGTCTGGATCCTGGAGCTGTTTCTTCATTTCACATGCCTCAGGGGAGTGGACACAGGAGCCAGGTAGGCATTTGCAACCATCTTCATTATAACATGTAAGAGGTCTTGCTAGGGGCCAGGTCCATTCAATCCTCACAGTGACTGCATAAGACCCTGGTCTATGGAGGAGTGGTCAGAATGCAAGCCAACCTGAGGCCAGACAGTGGACGCACCAGGCCAGAAGGTAAGACCAGACATGCTGGACCCTCTAGCCTGGTTCTGTGAGCTCCCTCATGTTCAGGCAACTCTGAAGCTAAGCATGTGCCTCGCATAATATAAACATTTATTTTCTCAAATGAGAAGTGGAAGACAGCTGTCTCTAGCTGGGCAGCACCACTGCCATGCAGGAGAATGCAATGTGGCAGAGGCAGAAATGCCCAGTGTCTATTCTGTCTGCCCTCCTGTGGTGGGGTACCAGATTGCCTGGCCTTGCAGCATCCTGTTGCAGCCCAGCCCAGCACACCCTGGGGTGCCAACTCTTTCCTCTGAGAATACTCAATTGTAACAAATAGGACAGCCTCAGAAGAACTCATTCTGATAAGAAAATGCTTGAAAAGGGACTGTGAGTTTACCACCTGCCGGAAAGTATTATGGAAACACTGGATATAGTTTTGCAAACAGTATTACAAAATTTAAACAAAATCGAGAGACATTTCCACAGTCCCTAGAGATGAACTAAAAATGAAGCAATCCAACTAGAATTTCACAGACCCAAAGACAGCCTAGGAGTTGTCAGAGATAAAGACTTGCAAGACTAAAAGGCCTTTTATAGGGTTAAAAGCCATTTACAGGGTTAAAATACAAAGCACAAACATTTTAAAAGCTGGGTGTGATAGTTTAATATGCCTATAAATACAGCACTCAGGAGTCTGAGATCTGCCTGGGCTACACAGTAAGTTCCCAGTCAACCTGGACTATGGAGTGAAACCCTGCCTCAAAAAACAAAGATGGGGGAAATTTGTTTTATTTTTCAAGACAAGGTTTCTTTATGTAACCTTGGCTGTCCTGGATCTCTCTCTGTAGACCAGGCTGGCCTCCACCTCACAGAGATCCACCTGCCTCTGCCTTCTGAGTGCTGGGATTAAAGGCAAGCACCACCACTGCCTGGAAATGGGGAAATTTTTTAAAGAAATTTAAAATTCAATAAAAAAGGACTTTTTGCTATGAGACAAATGTTTAAGACAAATGTTATTTAAACTTCTCTCAAAATTATGAATTGCTATACTAGTAGATGGGCTGGAGTCACCACAACGCGAGGGACCGTATAAAGGGCCGACACGTTAAAAAGGCAGAGAACCCCTGGGTAAGTGGCTCTCAGAGCTGACAACTGTAAGAGCCGCGGCTCACCCTAAGAACATCTTTTAAAAGCTTAATTTGTTATCACCACTTGTGTATGTATTGTGCACGATGGGGAGGGGTTGTTGTGTGTGCCACTGTGTGCCTGCAGAGGTCAGAGGACAACCCTGTGGTATAAGCTCTCTCCTTTTACCCTTAGTGGATTCAGTTGAACACAGGTCACGAAGCTTACACGGCAAGCACCTTCACTGGCTGAGCCATCTTCTGGCCTCAGACTAGGGATTCCCGCCAAAGCCACTGGAAGAAACGTGTTTGTCTCTTCACCCTGCTCCAGGGTGTGGCACCAAGGCCACTGAGGCTGCCCTGATGTTGCAGAACCAGAGAGGCCGAGTTCCTGGCTGCTCAAAGCTCTCTGTCAGATATAACCAGGTTATTGGTCAGTTTCCTTCAGGATTACAGAAGCCAGTTTGAGAGACTGAGTGCTGTGCTCTGGTCACCTATATCTGGAATAGGTGGAAACCTCACACCCCTAGGATCAGTCAGCACCCAGGAGCAGGTGACTCAGAACACAGCAGCCCAGTTTAAAGGACACCTGGCTCTTGTTCCTAATCCTGCTTCTGCCAATTACCAGCTACGTGACTGTGGGCATTCGTGAGGCATTTCCTCATCTGTAACCTGACTTGACATGGCCCCAGAGGCAGCCTGGAGAATGTGCCAACGTGCACTGGCTGCTCAGCCTCCGCCTGACCACGACACATGGAGAAGTGGCTGCCGCATGGAGCAATCGTAAAACCCGGCCTCTCAAGTGCCAAATCCTCACTTCCAGTGGTATCAAAGCCATATCCACCAACAAATTCTGCTCCCCAACTTTCAATCCAGCATCTCCCCATCCAATCTCATCCCAGGCCTCCTCCTAGGCTACTCTCTCCACCCAGAAAGCACTGTAGTCACCTAACAGTCCCAAAGTCCTGGTCAGTACTGCACCTAGCAGGAAAGAATGGTCCACTCCACAGAGATGGAAACCAGGAATAGCTGCTTCCACCCATGGCTGTAGCCTTCCTTTACACTGGCTTCAGGGGACCCCCTTTCTCTCTGTATGCATGACAGATGACTGTTAGCTGGCTTGTCCTCAGCCTCACCCAGTATCCACTACACCTAGGTTGTCTGGTACCGGAAAAGGCTACAACAGCACACATGGGCATAACTCCATGCGGTTGACCCCAGACCCTTCAGATCGTCCTGGCCACTCTTATACTCTCGGTCAGGCTGGCTGGCATTCCTCAGAATGGTTCCTTCAAACCTCTTATCACCATTTCAGTCCATGACAGAGCAATACATGAAGTTATTCTTTCCCCAGAAGGCTGTGCCTCCGGGGCTGCTGAGATTTTTAACTGCAAACACATCACCTGAGACCCTGTTTAAATGTGTGTTCTAACTCCGGGTTTAACTGTGGCCTGTGGTTTCCATTTCCTCCAATAAAGCTTTGCAGCTGGTGTGAGGGCAGCACGCTTGAGAAGCAGGCCCTCTCCTTCTCACCCCATCTCACAAAGCTCATGCCATGACCTCCTTGGTATAACCTTCAGCATCTGCCTCTCCATCAGTGACCTGCTTCCTGAACACAACAGACACCTCTATTTTAAAGTAAATCTTGTGCTGCCCTTCCAGCTACAATCTCTGCAGCTCTACATGGGCTCTGCTGGAAGGCTTCTATGAAGGCAAGTCTATCCTCCAGTTCCCAAACCCACTTGACTAGAACTTCCAGGCCAAAATTAGTATCTAGCAGTAATGTTTCCTAGCAAGCACTGAACGAGTCTTAAGCCTTAATAACTTACGCCTATTGGATGCTTCAAACCTTGGTATCAGACTGGACACAACAGCCTGGCTTCCTGTTCCACATGGAGTACCAGGCAGTGCTTGACTTTCCATATGAGGAAAGCCCTGAAAACTCATCTTCAGAGACACATGACATGACCCAGAGGATCATGGCTACTTTCCTGACACAACGATGACGTCTGCTTGGAATGCAAAGATATACACATATGCCTAGGAGTTTGTCTGGATGCAGTGTTTGGGAAAGAATAGCTGAAGAAGTCCTGTGTCTGAGCACACACATGCCTAGGAGGCTGCTGAAAATGCGGATGTCCAAAGATGGTTGTAGGAGCCTCGGTGTCGCTGAGAATGTAGAGGAAGCAGGAACAGGGACAAGAGCCCAAATGAGTCAGCACTGAGGTACTGTGATGGGGAGGATGTCGGGACCGTGAGTGACAACACCGAGCCCACCGGACAGAGCAGGTTTTGCATGGAAGAGTGAGAAGTCTCACGTGATAGGAACGCCTAAGATGCCCTCAGGGAACAGTGACTACATCTAATGGCTGTTTGGGTCTGCTCTGGGGGGCACGAAGGGAACGGTCAGATGAGGGCAAGTAAGAACCAACGGTGGGCTGGGTGGCGGCGGCACATGTTTTAATCCCAACACTAGGGAGGCAGAGGCAGGCGGACTTCTTGAGTTTGAGGCTAGCTTGGTTTTCAGGATGAGTTCCAGGACAGCCAGGGCTACAGAAAAACCCTGTCTCAAAAAAAACAAAACAAAAACAATGGGATGAAGCTCAGTGGTCAGTGGCAGAGTGTTTGACCACTGTATGCAAGGTCCTGGGTTCAATACCAACCACTGCACCAAGGAAATGAAACAAAGACACAGAAGAGATCAAGGTGCTCGACAACGGCATGGACAAGACATCGTGAACTGGATTCCACAGCTTGCCTGCTGCTGGCTGCTGCATGACGCTAGCCTTGGGTTCTTGTCTGATTGGCAGATGGGTCACTCTTCTTGCTGCTGTGACAAAATGCCAGAGAAATCAACTTCAAGGAAGAAAGGCTTAAGTGGGCTTGCAGTCTGGAGGCACAGTACCATATAGGGAAGGCAGTGGTGACACTGTGTCCACAGTGAGGAAGCAGAGGGAGAAGAAGCTGGCTGCTCAGCTCACTTCCTCCTTTTTATTCTTCCACCACCCAATGGGATGGTGCCACTCACAATCAGTATTCACCTTCCTGCCTCCGTTAACCCCAAGGAGAATTCCCTCACAGACACATCCGGATGTTTGTCTCTTAGGTGATTCTGGATCCTGCCAAGTTGATAATCACTGCTAACCATCACCATTGATGAGTGATTTGATTGTATCCATGTCATGATTAGTTGAAGCCACCCTGAATCAGACCCCGTCATCTCTGATCAGCTCTATAATTTTGCAATAAAAGAAACCTCTCTGGGCTTTGCAGACTGGGAACTGGAAGCAAACCCAATGACAGAGAGCAAGTAGGTGTGTCTGGAGCTCAAACCCAGGAATCCCAGATCTTCTGGTTATTCTATAGCTGTTTTATGCCTTTATTATTTCTTATTTTATTTCTTTGACAAAGCATGTCTTATTTAACGTGTATCGGTGTTCTGCCTGCATGTGTGTCTGTGGATCACTGTGGGCCTGGTACCCATGAAGGCTAGAGGAGGACATGAGGTCGTCTGGCACTAGACTTGCAGACAGTTGTGAGTCATCACGTGGTTGCTGGGACTCAAACCTGGGTCCTCTAAAAGAGCAGCCATGTGCTCTTGGCCACTGAGCCATCTCTCCAGCCCCCCAAGTCTTCGTGAGACATCACTACATGACACATAAGACAGCCATGCTGGCAGTAAACTGGTGTGTACTTGCAACTGTTAAGAAAAGGAACAAGCAGAGAAAGAACAGTCAATCAGAGATTACAGAAGGCCAGGGCTGTCTGGAACGTGTGAACAAACAGAAGAAAAGACGCGGAACGCGAGGGCTCTGAGGGTGAAGCACTTTCCCCTGGTGAGCTCCTCTCGTCTTTTGATGGTGGTGGCCATTACATCTCTAGTGGGAAACGGAGGCAGGTGACCCACTGGCATCATACAGTGAGCCAACAGCAGGCCAGGGTTCTGAATCATAGCTGCCTGATGCCAAATTTCGTATTCTCAGACTCCCGAGTGCCTCAGTCTGAAACAACACACAGATCCTCCTCCAGGGTCAAGAGCTGCACAGTGGCTAAGGAGGAAGAAGGGCAGGACAAGAAGGCAGACCCACTCAGAACAGCCTTGACTTTCAAAAGCAGGTTTCACAAGATTTGTCTCCAAACAGCACTTGAAGGTTCACACCAGAAGGTCAAGGAACAGGGAAGTAAAGGCAGACAGTGCCCCATACTGCAGACACCCTAGGGAAAGGGGAAGTATTAAAATGGGGTCGGTGTGCTGAAGAACACTGACCCAGTGGTTTGGAGAGGCGTTCAGAAGAGGTAACAAGCATTCTGGGTACCTGAGGTAGGAACCACACATCTGTACAACTCCTTTCGACTGAGAAGATGACAAACCCCAAGGTTTTGCTTTTGTTTTAATTTATTGAGGTTAGAAGGGAGGGAAAGAGGGGGTGGAGAGGGCGAGTGAGCAGCACGTGTGTGGACTTTAGGGTCAACTTTTAGGAGTCTCTGTTCTTTCTCCCCACCTCTGATGGGTCCTGGGGATGGAAGTTGGTCGTCAGGCTTATGTGACAAGGGCCTTCCTTTACCTGCTGAGTCACCTTGCCAGCGTCAGCCTCAGTTTTCTCAGACTCAAGTATTAGGATGCTGTGTGCTTTAGCCCTGGGCACACTGGGGCCTTGATAGCCTGGGAGTTTATGAGATGTTTTCACAGCTGCAGAGGTTGCACCTGCTCTATCTGAACTGGCCTGTGACAGGAGGGGGTGGTCTGTTCAATCACATCCCCACACACGGCAACTCCCTCAGCCAATGGCTGCTGTTCTCCTTGAGAATGCACCAGTCCCTGCTTAAATAACATTTCGATGGGACCTTGCTAAAATGATTTCAGTAAAGAAAAGAGGGGCTAGGGATATGGCTCAGTTGATAAAGTGCTCACTGCACAAAGGTAAATACAGGATCTGAATTTGGCTCCCCAGTATCCATGTGAAAGCCTGGCTCTCGGCCTGGAACCCTAGCACTGGAGGGGTAGAGACAGGACCCCGAACTCCAGTGATGACTCCCGCTGAATCAGTGAGCTCCAGGCCCAGGAGAGGCCCTGTCTCAGAAGTGGAGGGCAAGCAAGGAGAGAAGACATTTCATGTTGAGCTGTGACTTGTGGACAGACAAACAGACAAAACACACACACACACACACACAAAGAAAAGCTTGTTTTGATCACTCAACCTATCAAACCTATATCAATTTTTTCTTGTTTTGTTTTTTAACTTATTAGCTGGGATCGACCTTGAACTTGATGCGATCCTCCTGCCTCAGCCTTAGTTTTGGGATTATATCAGCTTCACACTCAAACTGATTCTGGTGTGAGGCTTTTTGGCTTGAAATATCCAACAAGTTGGTTTTTGTTTTGTTTTGTTTTAAATTATTCTATGTCTGCTTCCTCAACTATAAAATGGAAAACAACAATAACCTAGGTAGAGAGAACACTGAGACCCTCCATGAATGTCAGCAGCGCACATACATACAGAACTGTACACCAATGCAGCGATTCTACTTGTAGATTGATTTCCTAACTAAAACCTACAAATGATTTATTGCAACCGAAAGTGAGAAATAACCCAACCACGTCTACAACTGAGCTACCCTGACAGCACCTGGTCTTAGCAGAATAACCCACACCCCACAGCAGGACCTCAACAGTGTGGCCTCTATTAGCTGGCTTGGGAGTGTCACCCTGCTTTATCGAGGACAACAAGGAATCCTTTTACTGACAGTGGCATCCCACTGCACAGCATGCCGCTTATCTATTGGCTCCGATTTGGGGGCATAATGAATGAAATGCTCCTGGGTTTGTGTGGGTACATTTTTCCCTTCTCTTAGTAGCTACTCAGCAGTGGAATTCCTGGGTCACACCATGAGTTTATATTTAACTTTCTGAGCCATGGCCAACCTATTTTTTCAAAGTGTCTATGCCATTTTGCATTCCTGTAACCAATACATACTTGTGGCACCCTACTATGGAGTAGGTGGCTCCACATCCTTGCTATGCTGGGCCCCTCATCCCGGTGCTTGCGTGCTGGCCTCTCTATAAGTGAAGCATCAGAGTAAGGAAGGGAAAGGAGAATAACCAAGTAGAGGAGCTTACAGACATAAAGGGGACAAACACAAGCTAGGGGGATGTTGAGGTTTCATCTTCCCTAACAATGAGTCAGATGAGAGGCAGGAGCTTACGGATGCCCATGGCTCCAACTTCCTGGTCCTCCTGCCTCCAAAGTGTGTAACAAATTGCAGGTGATGCCTGGTTTATGGTCCTAGGGACTGAACTCTGGGCTCTGTTCATGCTAGCCACTGGTGTTTACTCCCTTCCGAGAAACAGCTTTTCAGACCTCTGTTGGGTTGTTTCTCTTATGTCTGGGTTTTTAGGGGTTTTCTTGTTTTGTTTTGGAGATTTTGTTTGATTTCCTACTTAATGTGTCTGTGTGGGTTTGTGCACTTGAGTGCAGTTGCCCATGGAGGCCAGAAGAGGACATTAAATCCCACACAGCTGGAGTTGCAGGTCACTGTGAGCCACTGGACAAGAGCTAGGAAGGGAATGGACTCCCTGTGGAGGACTGCTCATCTACTCAGCCATCTCTCCAGCCCGTGTACCTAATCAACTTTCACATGCAAATCCCTCACATTGTGTGAATATTTTCTCCCTAATTTGTCTTTTCATGTTCCTAATGAGATCTTTAAAGGATTCATTTTATGTTCAAGAGTACTTTGCTTACACATATGTATGTGTAGTGTGTGTGTGCCTCACACTGAGGAGGTCAGAAGAGGTCACCAGATCCACCTAGAACTGAATTTCAGCTGTTTTAAACACCAAGTAGGTGCTAGGAACCAAGCCCAAGTCCTCTGCAAGAACTTCTGAGCCATCTCTTCCATACCTTTCTAGACTGGTATCCTTTAAAAAATATTCATTTCTATTATTTAGATGTCATATGGGATGTGTATGACATCAGAGACAACTCTCGTGTCTTCTTTATTCTGCTGTGGTGGGCTTTGTAATAATCTGAACTGGAGAGATGGCTCAGTGGTTAAAAGCATTTATTGTTCTTGTAGAGGATCTGAATTAAATTCCTAGCACCCATATGGCAGCTCACAACTGTTACTAACTCCAGTTCCAGTGGATCCAATGTCCTCTCCTGACCTCTGAGGACACCAGGCATGTATGTAGTGCATATATACATGTGAGCAACACACACACACACACACGTAAAAATTTAAATAGAAAAAACTCAATTGGACCAAGCATGGTGGCTCTCATCAATCATACCAGCACTGTGGTGGCTGAGGCAGGAGAATTACCACAAATTTGGGCCATGGTGGGCTACATGGTAAGTCAGAGGCCTGCCTGAGCTTTCATGAGACCTCTGTCTGAACATTCATGGGCACACACACACACACACACACACACACACACACACACACCAGCTTTGCAGCCATTCCAGACTTTTCTTTACCATGCCCTGGACCAGAAAAAAAGGTTGTCTGGGCGTCCCAACCGCCTCCTCCCAGGCAAGTGAACCAGACGGAACCGTGCGGGAAGGATCCAGCCTGGATGCGCACTCCAACCTACTGGGGTGGCCCAAAACACAGGGCATCCAGGCCTCCACTTCCCACCTCCGCCCCCAACTCAGAGATCGCTTGGGCTCCCAGGGCGAGTCAGGAACTGTTGGCCCCTCCCCGCTACCCGCTCGGAGGCTGCTGGTCGGAGGCTGCCGGGGACTCCTCCCCAAGCCGGGAAGGGGACAATTGATCCATCTGTCTTTGGCGCGCCCCCCCCCCTGCTCACCGGCGTGTTTTAGCCACGGAATTTACAATAAAAGCCCAGAAGCACCACCGAAGAAGAAGCGTTTGGCTGGGAATGGGTTGAAGGCGAAGTGAGGTTGCTGACGGAGGTGGCAGGGCAGCAAACAGACAGGCGGTGCACACACCGCGGCGCCCTCAGAATCATACAACCCACGCACACTGAGCACCCTAATTCCATGTTCCTCTCTTTCACACCCTCAGCTGCCCTGAATCGCGGGCTTTTGGCACTCCTGTGCCTTGCGTGCGGCTGCTCCCACTCTGAGTGGCAGGGCCTGGTTTACAGGGTGTCTCCTCAACTTTTCCACGCTGCCAAAAAAAAGAAGAAAAAAATTAAGAAGAAAAAAGAATGAAAGGTGGTCAACATCCAAAACTTATTTGAGAGTGTCTTTTAAAATGCATTGTTAAATACCAGCAATAGAATAGAGGAAGTGCTAGAAATCTGCTTAGTGTGGAGAGGGTCACTCACAAAACCAGCAGTCTTGGCAGCTAGTGGGAAAGCTAGAGGGAGCAACTTCCATCTTGTGCATTTAGGCGGGCAGGCAGCTCTTCCCAAGTGTGGGAAGCACCTAATATGTGTCTCATCCAGCCCAAGGAAAGACAATGATCCTAGACCCTACATCCACTGTGATGTCTGGGTAGTGGAGGGTTCCCGCAGAAAGTGGGCAATTGCTCAGTACTGAAGAAACAGGCTTCTCTCTGTCCTTCCTCCAGGGTGATTCTGTTTTACAAAATGACTTCCCAAGGTCTCCTAGGTTCTTTCCAAAATTTGGGAAACTTAAAGATCTGATGTCAGCCAAGTGTTGGCAAGTATAGGTTAAAAGATAAGAAGCAGACATCTCTGTCCCAGCACTTAGAAGGCAGAGGCAGGGGGATCTCTGTGAGTTGGAGGCCAGCCTGGTCTACAAGAGCTAGTTCCA